>PVKC010000183.1:0-82165 GCA_004027635.1 Crocidura indochinensis | reverse complement strand
ATGCAGAATAATCTCACACATCTATGGGTTTTAAGGAAAATATAAGTCATTTTTGTAACATTCCTCAGTATGAGGGAACTGAAAAGCCTGTATAGAGTACAGGTGGGTGTGGGTTGGGAGGGAGGGAGTTTTGGGGTACTGGTGGCGGGAAAGTTGCATTAGTGAAGGGGGTGTTTATAAAAGAAGTTAAAGAAAAAATTAAAAAATGAAAAGAAAAAAAAATAAGGCCTCCCAATTCTTATCACAGGCTGTGTTCTTTACACTGACTGTATAGAATGAGGAGGTACAGTAAATGCACCCCATATACACCTCAACCCAGACCCTTGTCGTGACTGTATTGTGAATCTGGGGACAAAAAAAATATATATGCCTACAATTCTTTTCATCATCATTTTCCAGGCACAACCCTAGTCTATTCCGAAGGGAGAAGTGAAGGAAGGGAATAGACTAGGGTTGTGCCTGGAAAATGATGATGAAAAGAATTGTAGGCACCTATAGAGACAATGAAAATTAACATGATTCTATCAATGTACTAAACAACTAGTTTTTGTAAGTAGAATTCAGATTAGCTTGAGCATCACTCTTTACTATTCTGTGTATAATCCTGAGTCATGACTCAAAGTTTATATGTCAAACACTTCCTACAATTTTCTAAATACACAATTCCAAGATTTAAATTCCTTTCTACTTCAAATGTTTTTCCAACTATACACTCTGACTAATATGGCTGTATACCTATATAGAAAACTTAATATGAGAAGCAGAAGACTTTAATACAATATCATTAATAATTATGAGGAAATAAATACTGATTTATATTTTCTATTTTTACTTATAATTAACTACATTAGATATATGTTCGTAAAAGGCGAAAGATTTATACGATCTGAAGAGAAACCAGAGTTATATGTCTGTAATAATATAAATATACATAATGCATTTTTTTTTTTTGGTTTTTGGGTCACATCCGGGCAATGCTCAAGGGTTATTCCTGGCTCTGGGCTCTGAAATCACTCCTGGCAGGCTTGGAGGACCAATTTTTCTCTCCAGTTTTGGGCAGATGTGGACTAAAAATGGAGAGTTGATGCTTGACAGAAGTGATAGGACAGTGAGTAGGACACTAGTTTTGCATACAGCTGACCAAGGTTTAATCCCCAGTACTTCATATGGTCTCCTGAGCCTGCAAGTAGTGATTCTTCAGCACAAAGCTCTAAGCATGCCCTGAGCATGCCTCATGTGGCCACAAACAAAATAACTGAAACCCAACTACAAACATGTTTGCAATCATGGTGCTTAGATAAAGATAGTATTAAAAAAAAAGTGGGGGCAGAACAGAAATAAAAAGAAAATTCCATTATCACTCTCCACCTTTACTCATTTTTCTCTCCAAATTTACTTTATTTCTCAAAAAATTTCTTTTTCTTTCTGCAGCCCTTTCTACCCTGGTTTCACCACTCTAATAGTAGTTGATATTTTGAAGGAAAAAATCGGATTCCCCCACCCCTATTCATTTTTTTTTAATTTTCAGGTAACTGATGGAAGACCCCGAATAAGAATTTATCCTTGATCTTTTCTGGCCAAGTGTGTCCAAGAAAGCCACACTTATAATGGGGAACAAGAGACTTTTAGAGGTTTCAAACTGGATTATAAAAGCAATATATATTTATGTGGGTATTTAAGTATTATTAAATACAGAGCTATATATAGAGATGAATTACAGGCGTGTATATACACTCCAAAATAATAGCTAACCTATATTTACTAATGTATATTAATTTTCAGAATACTTTTCGTAAATACATAAAGACATGAAAAATTGCATGACTCAACGTCATAAGTAAATGTACCATTCTATTTAACTTGAATTTATAGGACAATGTGGGCTATCTAGTGGTCTTATCAAGCTAATTGTATTTTGCCAAAAACCATTTCTTTCTAGTTGGTGACTTGGGTTAAGTACAGTTTTTAAATGCTAGGTTCAAATCAATGCATGTATATCATGCTCAGAGTAAGTCTCAATTGTTATAAAAATTATGTCCATTATACTACTTGCTGGGATTCTAGTAATCATCTAAATTCCATAAAACTTAAATTTTCAAATTATCCTCAGTAATTTAAATGTGTTATTAGGCCTTTCATGAAGCATTTTTCTTCTTTGAAGAAAACAAGCTAAGTTTCTCAAAAGCACTGCAGGATAAGTTATAAGTGACTTTCACTTGCAATTTGCAGATGCTGTAATAGAAATTTTCCTTTTACCACCATCTAAGTTCAACTATTTTGCATTCTAATTTGCAAGTAAAAAGTAACTTTAAACTTAGTATAAAAGTTTGTGAAGACTATGAGAATTGGGATTATTATTTTTTGCAAAAAAAAAGCATTAAAATGAAGATGTTAGTTTTAAAATAAAGGGGAAGCATATATAGAAAAGCATGAACAAGAGAGTATAAAATCTTATGTTTAAAATATATTTTTTAGAAGCAGAAAATGACTTCCTTGGGGGTTTGAATTATGTCATCTTAGACAAGCATGTTTTAGGCTCAAATTTATCTTTTGTATGATAAAAAATGAAGTTATTTATGGTGTGGGAAGAATCTAGATGAACATTCCTTGTTATATTGACTATTTGTATGTGATGTACAGGATATATGACCTTGAATTACCAAGCAATGCTATTTGGCTAGAGATATTGTCACTGCATTGAGGTACAAGCCCCCAATGTCTACAGTATTAGTGCTCAATAGGAAACCTCAATTTTTTCACAAAGAGTCACAGACATATAAAACCTTGAGTAAATAAATATAGTTGGCACTTAAGATTCAGAATATTTCCAATTGTGTAGAAATCAACTATAAATCAAGTTAGCAATGTTAGTATTAGTTCTCTTCAGATTTAAACTAAGAATTAGTTTAAGTTGTTAATAACCTTCAAAGAGTAATTCAAAAGAGCTGCACTGAATCATGTTCATGTATCTTATAATTCTTGGATGCCAAGGTTTAACAGAATCATAAATTTCAGAATTGGATAACTATCATATTCTCAGGTCTATGGTCATCATTCAACTATGAAATCTAATCTGTGTGATAAAGGAGTACTGCAAGAACACAAATTAAAACTTCTCCACAGTGACAGGTATGTGCTACAGACAGAGACCCATTTACTTTTTTAAAGAATCAGAAGCTGGGAGCCGGGAGGTGGCGCAGGAGCTAAGGTGCCTGCTGCCTTGCCTAGGACGGACCACGGTTCGATCCCCCGGTTCCCATATGGTCCCCCGTGCCTGCCAGGAGCAACTTCTGAGCGAATAACCAGGAGTAACCCCTGAGCGTCACGGGTGTGGCCCAAAAACCAAAAAAAAAAAAAAAAAGAATCAGAAGCTAAAGTATTTTTATTATAATTTTTATTTTAATCATAGTGGCTTACATATCATTCACAGTAATATTTTAGGTACATATTAACATTGAATCAGGGGAATTCCCATTACCGAATTGTCCTCCCTCCACCTCCATTCCCATATCCTCCACCCTCACCCCCAGGGCTGCTAGAATGAGTGGTCCCTCTGTGCCTAAAAAGCTAAAGTATTTTTCATGAATATATGCAAATATTCCTTATTACTTCAGTTCTTTGTAGTTCACAGTGTCCAGTAAGAATGTACGTAAAGTAGGCAACATATAAGGACTATATAAATACATCATTCCTAATCATTGCACAGACTACAATTATCAAATAAAAATGCTATTACCATATTAGAGCTCAGAGACTTGAAGAGAATGAACATTTCTATAATTAATCATTCAACTAGTACTTTAAATTTCACAAATATGATTTCATTGTGCTGCAAAAGAAGGACTCCAAATATAGAACCAAGGCTTTGCGGGACAAAGTTTAGATGACAATCATTTTTATACCTTGAAAAAAAGTATGAAATCTCTCGTGTTTTTTCTTCAAAGATGAGTAAATAATGGCATAAGTATTTTATAAGTAGGATTGTTATAGGGAATATGAAGCAGATGCATAAACATATCATGTATAGAAATACATGAGTTAAAAAAAAGAAATACATGAGTAAATATCCTTTCAGAGGATCATTATCAGCAAATAAAAAAGTAATAAAATTCTTATCTTTTGAAGGTTGAAGCGATAGCGCAGTGGCAGTGCATTTGCCTTGCATGTGGCTAACCTAGAAAGGACCATGGTTTGATTCCTCGGCGTCCTATATGGTCCCCAAAGCCAGGAGAGATTTCTGACCGCATAGCCAGTAGTAACCTCTGAGCATCACCGAATGTGGCCCAAAACAAACAAACAAAGAAAAAAAATCTTAGTCAAATAAAAAGACCATTGTAACATATGTATGTTTTTTGTTATTTATAAAATTCACATAATATAAATACACATAATCAAAATAATTCCCCATAGTTTGAAAATAGCACTGCTGTTTTAGAGAAATAGTTGATCTTGTGTATTTATTGGGCATATACTTTTAATTGCTCCTGTATATGTATTATAATATTCTGAAGTATATATTTATTTACAAGTACACAGATTTCTTATATGATGAAAGACATATTTTCAGACACCTAGAAGCTTTGCTTTAAAGAAAAAGGAGAATAACTCTTTTCAATATTATCCTGAATTATCAGTCATATTATATTAAAAGAAAATTCTATTAACTAAATATTAGATGATAAAGAAACCCTCACAATAATGCCCATGTAAATAATAACTGTATCTATACGGTTATAACATGCAACATTTAGTGGCTGTGATTAGGAAGATTAACAAAAGAAAGCACTAAATGAAACAATTAGGCTCTTAACAAAAGAAATATATTTTGTATTTTGCATTATAGCAATTTCCATAGATGGTAGCAATTTGCAACAAGGATTAATAATACAAATCTGAATTTCTTGGAAGGGCTTCACATGCAGAGTGTTTCTTTGCCACATAGTTCTCACAAACAATAGGCAACTATTCATTACTTTTTGCTGTGTATTATTATTACTTCAATTTAAGATGGGGACAGCAAGATCCTCCAAATTGGATATGGTCTTAGAGGCTTGAAAGAACAATACATTCAAATTTCCTGTATTGTGTTTTGGGAATCGTGGTATATCCAAGGAGCATTTGCACTGAAGTGAGGGCGAGAAGGAGCCCCAGGAGAATGCTCAGCAGTGAGTCACCCACTGACATACAATTGCAAGGTTTTGAATCCAATCCATGACACAATCCATGGTGATTACACTACTCAGTGGAGCCAAAAGACAGATGAAAATGCTTAATTTGCTTGTTCTCAAATGTGGCAATTTGCCTAATGAATAAAATTGACTTCATAAAGTGTCAGGGCTATCTTTTTATTTCAAATCCAGAATTATAAGCATATGCATGTGAGAATTCCCAGCGTTCATAGCAACAATAGACTCATGGCACATGCAGTGCCATACGACTCCTATCTTAGAGACACCCATCAAATCCTGGTCAATTTGCATTATCTTTAAACATCCATATTAGAAGACAGAGAGCTGTAGTTTATGCAACTATTCACTAATTTAATTGTTTTTCAACAACAGACTACATTGTCTAAGTATCACACAAATACTGTGAAAGTGGACCAAAAGAAGGTTTAGTTTTTCCCTTTTGCAAAGCCTCCAGATGTATAAGGGAATTTTCAATCTTCCAGGTGGGAGTTGTGGGAAGGTGATTATGTCCTTCGAGAAGGTTGGGGTTTACTTTTAAAACCAAGACACTATTTACAGAGTAAAGAGCTGATGGAGTACACTCACTGCTCAGAGTCATGCATTTTATCTGTGGCAGAATAGAAATATGAATCTGGAATTTAGTTGTCTGTTCTATTTCCCTGTGAAACCCTGCTGTTTTGAGTTAGAATCAGGAGCTCTGAGTATGGATGCTCTTTGCAATGTTTTCCAGTGTTTGCAGTCATAATTGGTACATCAGGAAAATATTCTTTGTATTGAAATTCATCCATTTGGGCTAAGCAATTCTGGAAGATTTCTGAGAATTATGTATATTACAAGATTGAAAAAAAATCAATTATACTTACTGTTTTAAATAAGTTCTACAATTTTAAAAAGTAAATGAGCCTTAGGTCACTGACTAACAAAATGTATTTGGATATATATAAAAATGCTAAAGATATTAAAAGATGCAGCTAACCTCCTAATTTATCCTCCCTTCTCCCTCCTTCCTTCCCTCCCTTTTCCCTTCATTCCCGTTTACTTCTTTCCTTCCTCCTTCCTTCCATTCCTCCTTCTTTCCCTTCCTTCTTTTTCCTTTCCTCCTTCTCCCTCCTTCCTTCTTCCCTTCCTTTCCTCCTTCCTTCCTTTCCTCCTTTCTTTTCCCCTTCTCCTTCCTTCCTTCTTTCCTTTCCTCATTCCCCTTCCTTCCTCCCTTCTTTCCTCCCTTCCTCATTCCCTTCCTTTCCTCCTTCCCCTCCCTCCATCGCTCCCTCCCTCCCTTCCTTCTTTCCTTCCTCCCTCCAACCTCCCTTCCTCCCTCTCCCCTTCCTTCTTCTTTCCTTCCTTCCTCCCTCCTTCCTCCCTTCCTTACTCTTTTCCTTCCTTCCTACTTTCCTTCCTTTTTTCCTCCCATCCTCCTCCCTTCCTTACTCTTTTCCTTCCTAGCCACTTTCCTTCCTTCCCTCCCTCCCTCCTTCCTCCCTCCCTTCCTTCCTTACTTCTTTTCTTCCTTCCTTCCTCCATTCCTTCCTCCCTCTCTCCCTCCCTCCCTTCCACCTTTTCTTTCTTCCTTCCCCCATTCCTTCCTTCCTTTCCTTCCTCTCTCCCTTCCTTTCTTCCCTTCTTCTATCCTCCCTTTCTCCCTTTGTCCCTTTCTCCTTCCTTCCCTCCCTCCCTCCTTCCTCCCTACCTTACTTCTTTTCCTCCTTCCTCCCTCCCTTCCTTCCTTCCTCTCTCACTCCCTTCCTTCCCTCTTTCCTTCATTCCTTCCTTCTTTCCTCTCTTCCTTCTTCCATGGGGAGGAAGCACTCCTGACTCAGTGCTTAAGGATCATTTCTAGAGGTGGTCAAGGATTATAACTGGATTAAGCAGCATGCAAGGCAAATTCCTTAAGCTTTATACTTTCTGTTCATCCTTAATCTATTTCTAAATTTCTTAATCTATTTCTTTAACCGACAGTGCATGTTTTATGTAATACATGTATGAAATAAGATATTTAAGTTATTGTGTCACTGAAATTCACTCGATAGTCTTAAAATTAATGAAAATTAAGTGAGTGCATCTCATATTAAGTAGTAGGTAGATTTGTGTTTTGTTTTGTTTTGTTTTGCCTTTTTTATTTTGGGGCACACCCATTGTCACTCCTAGCTATGCGCTCAGGAATCACTCCTGGCTTAGGGACCATATGGGACCTTGGGGGATCAAGCCTGGGTCCTCCTAGTCTAGCACTACAAGGCAGATGCCTTACCGCTTATGCCACTGCTCTGGCCCCTAAGTAGTAGGTAGTTTTACTTTAAGTTTCCCAGACAGAGCTTGAGAAACAATAAGAACAATTTCAAACTATGGTATTTCTGATTTTAATTTTAATCAGTTAGCAGTTTGTTTTTCATTGAAATTTAAATGTTTTTTAAAATAAGAGATTTAAAAAATCTAGTATATTATTAAAATTTAAATAAATTGATAAGTTTCTATAGTGAGTTGATGGGTTTTTCTTCTGGAAATTTTCATATTACATTTTTTACTTCAATATTTTTATTACTTTTTAATCTTTTATTATTTTTACCATATGGTTTCTATATTAAGAACTCAAATGTATCATAAGTTTTTCACAATTGTCATAGATCCTATAAAAATGAAGAAATAAAAGTTTTTAAATAAACTTTATTTTCAAAATAGAGAAGTCTTAATTTACTTACAATCAGATATTGACAACACTTTTCCTTATTTGTTGCTAATTTTGGCTTTTATTAATATAATAAACAAAGACGTGTCCTGGATATATAATGATCTTTATGTGTGTGTTTGGGTATATTTTATAAAAACGTCTATCTTTGGCAGGAGATATAGTACAGTGGGGAAGGTACTTACTTATCTTGCATGCAGTTAACCTGGGTTTAATCACAAGCACCTAATATGGTCCCTTGAGCACAAAAAAGAAGTAAGCCCTGATCATAATAGGATATAATAGGATATGACTAAAATTATGAAATAAATTATTTTATGTATTAATACATTAATAAAAAAGCTTACTGTCGACAATTATTTGGTGTGACTTTTCTCACTAAAGTTGTCACTAGGTTTGTAGTGAAACAGTTACTATTTTGATAGTCCCTAGTAAAACATTACATGATTATTATAACCCAACATGCTCTATTTTCTGAAGATTTAGCATAAAATTAATATAATGCAAATTATAAAAGCACAGCATATATAAACATAAATTGATACCGCTATTAAATTATAAAAAAGATTAAAATATGGGTCCGGTGAGGTGGCGCTAGTGGTAAGGTGTCTGCCTTGCAAGTGTTAGCCAAGGAAGGACCGCAGTTTGATCCCCCTGCATCCCATTTGGTCCCCTCAAGCCAGGGGCAATTTCTAAGCACTTATCCAGGAGTAACTCCTGAGCATCAAACGGGTGTGCCCCCCCAAAAAAAGACTAAAATAATATTTTAATATCATTAAGTAATAAACAATATTATTTTCAAATTAATATCCCTTAGCATCTTTAGGCATAGCATATTCAAATAAATCTCTTCATTGGTCACCCTTAATACAGCTATGTGCATATATGACTATGCACAGGCTTGTGTATCTAATAGAGATCTTTATAAAAATACTTATGCTCACGTAATAGTAGCAATAGATTTGTCAAGAATAATTAGAAAAAGTTTTTTTATTCCACTTGGTTGGACAAAGGTGTTGCCAAAATTTTATGAAAAAATTGTGCATAATTTAAAACATTAAATTTAGAACACCCAACATTTAGAACATCAAAAAATAGAAATAAGTCCAAAATCAAACTAAAATATGGTTAAAATATGCTTCTAAAAGAAGAGTTTAGGGAAAGCAATAAATAATCTAGAAGCTTGCATTTCAAAGTAAAAAAGACTTTATTACCATAGGCCTGTTTTCTGTCAAATGCTTCCCTACTTGCTCTTATCCCATTTTTCAAATTGGCATCCTCTTATATTGCCAAAGCAGGTGCCTTTCTTGCAATAACAGGGGTATATGTTTCACAAAATCCCACAGGGAATAGTTTATCATGCAAGATTATTTCATGACTAATGATGATCTCTATAAACATTGAGTTCTATTTGACTGCCTGGTTGGTGGAGGTCCAACCTGGTGACAGTTGGCATGTGTTTTATCTCATCTCGCCTTCCACATTCTTGACATAGCCTAATATATGGTAGAAAGAAGCTCTGAAATGTTATACTGGATAAAATGATGAATAGAAGCTATTAAATAAAATTATAACAAATAAAACATTGAGCAGAGGGCCTTATCTTATCTAGCTTTATCAGTGACATAGGAGGACTTTGTGGAGCTGTATTCCAAAGCTAAAATATTAGTTGCTGGACACTGTAACATAATAGGTATCTCTTTTTCACTAAGTTTATGATTGGGTAAGTAGGCAGGAAGGAGCAAAAATTTTAAAATAACCTACTATTTTGGTTAAAGCTGTAAAGCTGCAGATATAAATGCATGTAAAATGCTGTGAAAAAAGGATGAGCATTATATGGAATGTAACGTGTCTCTATGTATATATATACATATATATGCACATATATATGTATATATATACATATATATGTTCTTGGTTCGAAGCATTACTGGCTTAATTCAGGTATTATTCCTGGTCTGTGTTCAGGGATCATTCCTGTTGGGCTTGGGTCACCATATAGGCTATTAGGAATTAAATCTGGATTAGTTACATGCTAGGCAAACACTTACCATCACATATTACTACATTACTATGCTCTGGTACCCATGTTTTTAATACTGCTACAATATTTTACCACTTTGAGTAAATGTTAAAAAACTAAATTTAACATTTTACTGCTAACTATTCCTTTCCCTTTTTCATAAAAACATTGAAAATAAATCCCTTTAAAGTTTCCAACAGACGTAATAATTGTACATAAAAATATGAACTAAGAATCAGACTGTCTGGGGCAGGAGCAATGGTGCAGCGGTAGGGTTGACCCAGGATGAACCTCGGTTCTATCCCCCCTCCCTCCACCCCCCGCCCCCCGCATCCCATATGGTCCCTCAAGCCAAGAAGAATTTCTGAGCCCAGAGTCAGGCGTAACTCTGAGCGTCACAGGGTGTGGCCCAAAACAAACAAACAAACAAACAAGCAAACAAAAGAATCAGACTGTCTATTGACTCTACCTCTCTTCTACCATATATTATACTAGACATTATACTGGGCAATTAACCTACATCTCTGCTACTCCAATTCTTTAGCTATAAATTGGTTAATAATAATAGTGCCTACTTGGAATTGTTATACAATAAGAATTGACTATACTAAAGATTTTTATAATACTTTTAAATATTAACATTAGTTCTTCAGAACATAGTCTAAAGCTTAGAACAAAATATCTTCAGAACTTGGAAATTGTGACGTTATTTTGTTGTAGTTTTATGAAACTCTGCAGATGTTTGAGCCATGTTTTCCTCTCAGGATTATAGTAGAGCTCAGTGGCAAGGTGCCGAGATTACACATAATATTAGTTAAATGGCAGCACAAAATATTGCCCTAATGAACATGATATAAGGAACTGAAGAAAATACTAGTTGTTTTCTCTTTCACTAGAAAATTCCAAGAAAACTCCAAAAATTATAAAGATTGTCAGAGTTATTTTCAATTCTATCATGGTCCTATCTATTTTGACCTAGGACATTTATAACAATATTTACTATATGTTCTTTTCTGACATTCTGCCTACTGAGAATTTTACTTATAAAATTCTATTTTGACTTCCAAGTTTGAGAACCTAGAATAAATAGGACAGGAAATAGAAAATAGAAATAGGAAAGGGTTTACTTTCAAATGCCTGACATCCTTAGCATTAATTCATAGCACCTGTATCTGTCTTATATGCAAGATATAAGATGTATGCATGTATATATGTATGCACCCTCATTTAATTCTCATACAAATTTTGCAAGTATTGTCTCCATTCTATATTAAAGGGAATGAACAAGTGGCAAGTGTTAAATAAATCATTGAAATACTACTATTCATTGTCAGTCATCCAAATGGTAGCATTTATTGGATTCTAGGTGCCACACATCTTTCTAATCTCATTACACTGGCATATGCACACATAAATAAATGTGTGGCGTTTTATATACATTTTCACTGTCCATATGTAAAGTGGATATAAAAAGATAAAATGTTAAAAGCACCAAAATTCCATAAAAATTTATTGACAGGGGGCCAGCGACATAGCACAGCCATAGGTCATTTGCTTTACATGAGGGAGCCCAGGTCAGAAAGTGGTTTATTCCCAGCATCCCATATGGTCCCCCAAGTCTTCCAGGAGTGATTTCTGAGTGCAGAACCAGGAGTAATCCCTGAGCACCAATGTTGAATTCCCCCCCCCCCAAAATTTATTGACAGAATTGTACAGCACAAAAGAAAGTAATTGGAAATTAGATAGAGGGGTCGGAAAGATATCACACAGGTAGGGCATTTGCTTTGTATATAGTCGGACCTAGGACAGGTGCTTTGAATCCCAATAGTGCATATGGTCTCCCAAGCCTGCCAGGTTCAAGTTCTGAGCACAGAGCCAGGAGTAACTTCTAAGCATGGCTGGGTGTGACTCAAAAAACAAAAAATAAAAAAGAAATATGATAGATTTTGTATTTTTATATAAAATTTTCCTAGTGATGGCATACTCCTATCCTAAGAAAGGAATATGTAAATTTGAGATAACATATATATCAAATATATATAATATATATTTTCATATCTCTCTATACATAGATATATATAGAGATTATATATAATTTTCTGATAACCATAGCTTGCGTGTGGTAGAGCTGATATCTAATTCCTAGTTGTCATTACCCAACAGAAGGGACTGTTTATGTGACATCAAATTTTGTTGGCACATTAAACAACTGAATTCACTAACTATTTAAACTTTAAAAATCTCCAGTACAGGGCCCAGGAGATAGCATGGAGGTAAGGCATTTGCCTTTCATGCAAAAGGTCATCGGTTCGAATCCCGGTGCCCCATATGGTCCCCCGTGCCTGCCAAGAGCAATTTCTGAGCATGGAGCCAGGAGTAACCCCTGAGCACTGCTGGGTGTGACCCCCCCCCCAAAAAATCTCCAGTACATCATGTGATAAGTCATGTTACAGTTTAAAAAAGTAAAAATAAAGCAATAAAGCAAGATGCTATAGTTTCTGTTGTTAATGAGTTCAAATCTAACATCAGTGAATCACAATAGATAAAGTGATGTGATCGGCATACCCAGTAGAAGTGATTACACTAAGGATTGAGGGAACTGAATGATACATTTAAATGTCTTAAATAGTGGCTGGAGTGATAGCAGAGCAGTAGGGTGTTTGTTTACCTTTCATGTGGCAGACCTTGATGAATCAGGGTTCTATCCCCTACATCCCAGATGGTCCCTTGAGCCTACCAGGAGCAATCTCTGAGCACAGAAACAGGAGTAACTTCTGAGTGATATTTTTTTTGCTTGTGTTTTGGGTCTCAAACATAAGTGTTTAGGGCTTACTCGACTCTATACTTAGAAATTATTCCTCCTAGGATGATAAAACATTTATGGTACTGGGGATTGAACCCATTTTGTATGCCAGGCAAGTGCCCTACTCAAAATACTATCACTAAAGCCCAGAGTTGAACTTTTTTTAGGTAGGTAAAGGTATTTTATGTACAGAAGATGATTTGTATAAAACCAAGAAACATAGGATCATATGTGTTTTAGGGAAAAGCAAGTGGATAAGGTTTTGTATACTAGTATAAACACCAAAAAGTGAGGTAGATAACATCCTGAATTCTTCATTGTCATAATGGCAATGACATTGAGTAGTTCATCAATTTTCTAATAAAATAAATCTATTAGAACAATATTACATGTTCCTACTTCTCTAGCCACAAAGAACCCAAGACTCCTATATCTCTCTATAGTCAGACATCTATATATTAAGGATGGTATTTTAGACAAAATATGAACTTGAAGAATGCTTACTGTCAGTCATTCTCCTTAGTATTTTAAATATGGTCTTATTTTGTGGAATGCTTCCTCATTTAAATTTTGATTTTTTAATAATTTTTTGTTATACATTGTTTTGCCAGGCACTTGTGATACTGTATATTCTGTGTATTTTTGATATCTGTTGTATATATCTGTGTATTCTGTTGTAAAATTATGTCAGTTTTGCATTACTGGTGGTACAAAATTTTATTTTTATGATAATATTTTCTTTTTATATCTGCCATAGAATTTTAATTGATATTTCCTTTTTTAATATAAATTCTTTAAGCACCATGATTACAAACATGATTGTAGTTGGGTTTCAGTCATAAATAGAAGACGCCCCCTTCACCAGTGCAACTTTCCCACCACCAATGCCCCCTCTTCCATCCCCAGCCTGTACTTGAGACAGGCATTTTACTACAGTTACTTTCTTTTTTTTAGGTTTAGTATGCTGTTTTTTCTTTAATTGAAATTTTCTTATTTTTCACAGTTGGTAACTAGTTTTGTGAGGAGACACTTTGAAACTGCTGGTTTATATTTCTTTCATTTTTGAACAACAGCTTTAACAATAATTCTTTTTTTTTTCTTTTTGAGGTCCGGGAAATTAGTCAATGGCAAATGCAGTTTTGTAAGTTCAAGCCCAGAGCTGTGCCATAAATGGGGAAGATCAAATCAAACTCATTGTGTGAGGTGCCTATTCAAAACACAGAAATGCCTTAGTGACTGATACTCTTACCAATCCTGACAGCTCTGCTAGGATTCCTAGCAAAAAAACCAACCAACCAACCAAACAAACAACAAACAAAGAGCCTGAGAAGATTCTCACTGCTCTGTGGTCTAAAATCAATAAGAAAATAATACCTTGCTAAGAATCATTACTATAATCATTGCACAGTAGAGTTTTTCTGACTCCATTATTCCTTCTATATTTGTTAACTATCATTCTCCTATGGAAAGATTTTCATTTAAAGTATTAATTTATTTGCTTATATTAAAATGTTCTCATGAATTGGCATATAACACATTAGCCTTATAGTTATTAAGTTGCTTAAATCATTCCTTTTTTGACCAGAGAAACCTCTTCAATTTCCTTTTTTTGGGGGCGGGGGAGGGGGGTTAATTTTTGGATCACACACAGCAGCGCTCAGGGGTTACTCCTGGCTCTATGCTCAGAAATTGCTCCTGGCAGGCTCGGGGAACCATATGGGATGCTGGGATTCAAACCACCATCTTTCTGCATTCAAGGCAAAAGCCCTACCTCCATGCTATCTCTCCCGCCCCTATTTCCTCTTTTTAATACTTTTATTTCTCGTACAGGTATCACTGACTTCTCTTGATCTTCCCCCGATCCAGTTCTGAAATAGTTATTTCTCCAAGAAGCTTTTGTTCATAACGTAAGTGAGTTGCTAGTGCTCAAAAATTAAAGTAGGGCCACAATTCAAGCCAAGTAATTTTGAGTCCAGTACATGCAGTTCAAACCATTGTTATTCACTGTCACATAAACATAGCAGTAAATAAAGGGAAATAATTGACACAATAAAAAAATCTAAGCTGGAGACACCATTTTGGGAATGAAAGATGTCATTGTTGCATTTCTGTGTTGGATTCAAAGAATTATAACTGATTATCAATGAGAGAAGGATTATAGAAACAGAAATGATATGATTTATCTGAGTAAAAGAAAATATTAGAAACAAAGGGTCAGTACTGATAGATCATATATTGATCAAGATAGAAACACTATTGGTCAGAAAGCTCAGAAAAACTAAAACACATTCTGAATGCTTAAAAATAGCATGATAAATTCCACTAGATTTTATGATTCAGTCACTATTGGTGATTTGATTCTGTACTTCAGATGATTTGCTAGCAGTCTGTCTCTGTAACTAGAAAACAGTGAAAACACTTCAAGAGTAATGGCATATAATTTACCTACTTGGAAACCTCATACAATTCTCTGTATAGAGCAAGTACTCAATATGAAGCTATCACATTTACTAAAAGAGATTGAGATGAATTTAAGTAATCAGTTTTACAGAATAAAATTTTTAGAGTGGAATGGCAAAGACTAGAATTTAAGAATAAAAATAATTGAAAGCCTTGTGTTCAAAATATAAAAAAATGAAAGGAGATAGGGATGATTTTTAAGTGTTCTGAAGATGTCTTGGAAAGGACAAAGGAAGATATATGTTGAAACCACCTTGTTTGCATCTAGAAAGAAAGGAATGTATATTACTAGCAATTTGAAAAATCCTGGGTCATTTACATGTTCAAAACTACTCAAAATAGTGCAATTCAATACAGTAAATATACTACAATAAAATTACAATAAAATATATTTAAGATGCTCAGTACTCAAAAATAAAAACCTACTCCAGGATGAAAGTGTTGTATTTCTCACTTTATAGACAAAGAAGTTATGACAGAGTAAATTGTTTGCCTAAGAAATCACTAAACCACAGTATATAAGATATCGGTTACAAATGTATGAATCTTGGCTCATGTAGAGGAACTTTGACTTCATGAAACAGGCATTCTTTTGTTGTTTGTATTTATTTTTTGTAGGAGGTCACACCTGGCTGTGTGCACAGGGCTTATTCCTGGCTCTGTGCTCAGGGACCATTCCTGGTGGAACTCAAACTATATATAATACCAGATCTCAAACTCAGGCCACCCACAAGTACCAAGTACCTTACCTGCTATAATATCTTTCCAACCCCAGATATAGGCAGATATAGGCATAAATTTTTTAGTATATCTCTATTCATTTACAGATGTCATTTTTTCATAAAATATGATGAACTACTATTTTTCTAACAATATATGCCCAATTTCTAATTTTAATTACATTTTGGTAGTTTTCATCATATTTTCAATTTTTCAATATTGTACTTTTACAGTGATACAAACTTAATGATCTTGAATATTTATATTGTTATTACTTGCTGATTCTAGAAACTAAGTCATTATAAAGTGGTGAACTTCAATTAGTCCAATTAGTAATCATATGTTGGCCTTTAAACGTTTAAGTGGAAGGAACAGCACAAGTCATTTTAATCAAAATCTTGGCACAAATAAACTAGTGAGGAAGGCATATCATAAGGTGAGATACAGAGGAATATATGACTCTTGAACCTCCTGGACAAGTTTTCATATAAAAGAAAGTAAAAAAGTGTAAATCTAGTGAACAAAGAAATGAGGGAAAAAAGGAGGCAGTTTCATTACATAGAGGAAAATATTTTAGAGGTCTGTATAAAAAATCAAACCTGATGTAGCATTTTGTGAATTAATACAGCCTGATGAAGTGTAACTCACTAGCTCTCTAATTTATAAAAGTTAATAGTGGTTAGGAAACAGTAAAAAATTGAAGCTAGAAATAACTTTAATCCTGAGGTTTAAAACTTATAAAACATTAAGTCCACAGTGAAGTAGTAAGGATTGACATGGAGCACACAGAAAGTTATTCAGTAAAACTTGATAAGATAATTTTAAAATTTAGTCAGTATAACAATTGATTTTTTATAGATACAAAATGGCCCTCTAATTTAAGATGCCATAAAGACTTTCAAAGATCAATGGAGTCAATGCTTGATTCTAAAATATTTTTTGCAGCTTTTTTTTTTAATTTTTATTGTGACTGAAGTTCATTATACAGAATTATTTACGGTACATAGTGACAATGAGTGAAGGGCATTCCCACCACCAATGTTGTCCTCCCTCCACTCCTGTTTCCAGCATGTCTCCCATATCTCCCTCCTTTGCTCTCCCCCTCTCCCCCCAAAGAATACTAGTGTAACTGGTCTCCACTTAACAGCTTGTTGTAGGTCGGGTATCTATTCTGTTTGGTGTTCCAGTCTGATCATTTTTTATTTACACTGCATGGTCATATGACTGGCCCTGGTAACATCCTTTTCTCCCCTCAATTTATGATTCTGAATACTTCAAGCTGTGCTATTCTGTTTGAGATAAAAAGGTTAAGAAAAGGAGAAGGGAAAACTTGGTATCAACTACTAAAAGCAAATAAAATTTAAAAATCACCGAATAATATCCACAAGAGTGAAAAAAAAAGGAGGAAGAAAAAAGAGAAGGAAAATAATATCAAAAACAGATAAAAATAAATAAATAAAACAAAACAAAACCAGAAAAAGGGAATAATGGAGTGGCACTGGAACACCAAACAGAATAGATACCCGACCTACAACAACCTGTTAAGTGGAGACCAGTTACACTAGTATTCTTTGGGGGGAGAGGGGGAGAGCAAAGGAGGGAGATATGGGAGACATGCTGGGAACAGGAGTGGCAGGAGGACAACATTGGTGGTGGGAATTCCCTTCACTCATTGTCACTATGTACCGTAAATAATTCTGTGTAATGAACTTTAGTCACAATAAAAATTAAAAAAAAAAAGCTGCAAAAAAAAAAGTTGATTCTAAATTTTTAAGGAACATGTTGACAGTCTTACCTTTTTAGAAAGTTTGAGTTGATGTCAATAATTTCAATCATACCAAAGTCTTGGAACCCTTTAGAATTATGTAATAGCTTTAGTAGTTACTAAAGAGTGTCTACTATTTTGCTTTATAGCATACATTATATCTGTTTACAAATATCTTTGTATAAGGAATGCCAGGCACTATCCCAATTAACTAGATTTATATCGGTTTGGAATTTGCCTACACTGTCATTTAAGTCTCACAAATTTCTTTATGTAGTGGATGCTTTTCTTAGTATTCAATAGGTGAATAAACTTGTAGCAAGAAGAGTTTAATCAGAATCCATTGCTTCTGTTCCCAGCTACAACATAAATAAGGAAATTGGTGCTATGCTTGCTTGATTTGATATTACATATTTATAATTAGAAATATAATGGTAACTAATTGATTTTCTTTATAATAGTATTACTAATACTATTAATCTTAATTTTTCAAATATTCTGAGATACAAAAGAATTCAAATATAAAATTAAAAACACTTATTTTTAATGGGGCCAGGCCTGGTGACGCTCAGGCATTACTCCTGGCTCTACACTCAGGAATCACTAGTGGCTGATATTGAGGGTCAAATTTATACTGAGGACTGCATTTAATGCAAGCACTTTTCCTACTGTACTAGCTCTCTGGCCACTTAAAAGTACTTCTTGTAATTAAAATTATACACCACAAAAGTGAATATTGAGGGAAATCCCACTTTAATACATCTAGAGGGATACGATTTATTTATTTTACATCCTGATCCTTCCTCTTTTCTCTTTTATACTTTTCTAGAATGTTTCACTTCATTAAAAAGACTAAATAAAAATGAAAACAAACACATCTAAGATAAAAGTTCACTTCATAATATATAATAAAAACAATTTACATCTACTCATTATGTGTAAAAAATATTTATACGTTTCAGGCTAGGCAGAGCTCTTAATATTTATTTTCAAAGTAGAAAGAACAAAATTGTAGAAAAATTGTATTTGCCATTTTGAATCCAATCAAATAAATTTCTCTGGTGTTCTTATGGAAAAAAATCCTCCCTTCAATCACGCAAGTAAAGAATCATTTTAAAGAAAATAGCGAGTAAAATCTGAGCTTCAGATTATCATTTTCTTTCTTTGTTCTGTTTATCTGTTTCATATGTCAGACTTCCCAACTATATATACACTTGAGCTATGTCTCTGCAGCTGTGTGATTAAAATAGTATTCATTTAAGGAACGATTATTAATTGCTTTGTCTTTTGCCAAGCCTAAGACCTTTTTATCTTGATCTTCATTTTTGTGGTCCCATCAAGTTTTGCTAAATGTTTTTTTCTTTGGATGGGTTCTTAGGATTCTAGGAAATAACATACATATTTTTAAAATAAATTCTTCACTGAAATTTCATAGTGCCACAGATTTCTACAAATAACCATAACATATAATGGCTTTGAATGTCATGAGTTACCTCAACTAAACAATTTCTATGCACCATTTCTGGTTAGATGACTAATATAATTATATTAAATAAATTAAAACTTTATTATTATATATTACGCCTTAGAAACACAATTTTCACTTCAATATGTGAACATACTGTACCTCAGTTGAGTTTTTTAATCCTTTTAACCTGATGGTTCAGCTCACATTCTTTTCATGTTTGCTCTGATTTTTACTGTCATTAATTCTAGTTTTAGTTATAGCTCATTAGCTCAACTGATTCCAACAGCATTTTCATAATTTTATATCAATTGGCATGTATACAATGTAGTGTGAATGAAAATGTTTTACTTATTTCTTCCCAGACTTCCTTCAAGAAGTCATTAACATTACTCAGTAAAAGTACTCAGTGAAGTTCCTTCATGTGCCTTATACAACCTTTGATCTATAGGTACTGAGCAATGTCTTTGTTTTATGGAGTGGCTATTGTTTTTCAGAATTAGGTAACAAAGAATGCAGAGATAATAAGAGTTTTTGTTCAATGGAGGAGACAAATACTAAATAGAAAAATAGTAAATTCAGAGAGCAATAAAAAGAAAATAGAATGTTATAATATAGAGACTTAAGGAATGAGAAACATTGAGAGTGGTAGTAATTTGCATGTGGTAGGTCAGAACCAGAGAGGGCATGCCTCTCATCTGTGTGAAAGATATTAAAGAAGACAAAAAGGAAACACCAAGGCTGGGAGAGAAGCAGTTGTAATAGGAAGTCTTGCAAGATTTCTTCAGGACATGTTGAAGAAATAGAAACACAAGATTGAAGAGGTTGAAAGGCTTCTTATGAGGACTATATATGAAATCATAAAAGTATGGTAAATTTAGAGACTTCTTTCTAAGATATGGTGTAATGAAAGACCTGCATGTTCACATACTTTATTAAGAAAAGAATATATGGCTGAGGACCAGTACAATATATCTGTGGGTTTTTTAGTTTTGTTTTTCAATTAAGATTACATGTTTCTAGTGTAGTGGAAGGTGTTTTCTTTTGGGGGGCATGTCTGGTGATGCTTGTAGCTTGCTCTTGACTCTATGCTCATGGATCACTTCTAGTGATGCTTAAGGGACCATATGTGCTTCTGTGCTTCCATGGATTGAACTCAGGTGGAACAGGTGCAAAACAAGTGATTTATCTTGGGGGTCCTATGGTTCTGTGCTCAGAAATTGCTCCTGGCAGGCTTTGGGGACCATATGGGATGCCACGGATCGAACCTGGGTCAGTCCTGGGTTAGCTGCATGCAAAATGCCTACCAGTTGTGCTATTGATTCGGTCCCAATCATTTGTACTATTTTTCAAGCTCTCAATTTGTAATTTTGATTATTGTTTATTATCTCTATTAAATCAAATGGACCAAGTCACATAACACATTATAACATTCATTATAGATATGATTCTTGTAAATATAATAAATCTATTCAAAAAGATTTTGGGATAATTGGATAATTGGTGATAATAATATCACCAATATTACAATATCTGTTTTCTTCTTTTATTAAAAAAGATAATACATTTGTTAACATGCAATACTAGATGTTAACTACCTTTTAAAAAGTGAATACATTTCTTGCTAAAATCGTTTTAGGGCAAGAATTTGAACTGTGGTTCATATTTAGTCCTTATAGATACTATGAGAAAAATACAGCAAGGTTTTAAAAATTGAGTAGAATAATATTTTACCAAATGATCATGAACATATATCAAGGCTTATCTCTACAGGTGGTTCTTGTACAGGAAACAACATTATGCACAGTTTGACTTAAGGTCACACAGGAATAAATACAATTCCTTTTGAACTTGACAATAATTTATTGGGATGTATCTTACTATAAATAAAAAAGTGGCAGCCTAAGCCTCAAAATTCTTCATTGTATACACTCATTTCACTATTTGGCTCATTCTGGGAGTAAACTGGTTCTGAGTGAGAAGAAAGGTGTTTGTGTTGAAAGATGTATTACTGTTAACCCTTACTAATAGTAGAGATAGATGCTTGCTAAGAACTATGGACTAATTAAAAAACATATTTTTGGACTGATTTTAACCCAATTATTTATAATTCAAAAATTTCTCTCTCATAAACATGTCAATTTTAAAATGAAATTGACCTCAAACTCAAAACAAGTCTTTAAGATTATAATTATAAAATGCAAATCACACTTAAAGTGCTAGATTTCTTGGATTGCATAAATTCTAATGGGGTTTTTGTCTAATTTTAGTTAGCCACTAGGTTATTCTCTTTCTGAACTTAACTTGTTCTTTATAAAGCTAAAGGTAAAAATATAAAACCTATTATTTAGCATATGTATCCATAAAGAATTATCACAATGTTATTCTACCTATTTTCTTAAAATTAAACTTCCTAATTTAATAGTGATATTTTCAATCATTTTTCACATAGAACTAAGGACTGATATTGTTAGGTGTTTTTTAATGTTTGTTTCAAGGTTCATCATATTTCTTTCCTGATAGATGCTGTCAATTTTGGCTTCTTTATCAAGTGAAATAATCTAATGGACATCCATGTATATGGTTGTTGTAAAAGATTACGTTCTGGAGCATTGGTATATAAGCTCTGAATTGGAAAGAAATCACCTTTTTTAAGGTACGTGCTATTTTTTTCAAAAGTAAACAGTGACTTTACTCTAATAAGAGAAAGGAGATGGGGAATATATAGATGTTTTTAAGAGAAATTAAGGTTATCATTAACTATCACACAAATTTACTTTGTATTATTGGAGATGATTTCTGGATGCTACACCAATATGATTTTTAAAAGATTATAATAAAAAGAAAAATTAAATAAAATACATAGTTTGAGATTTGAATTGATGCAACTATAAAATATTTCATGTTTTGCATACTACAAATCACCCACCGTATTTATTCTCAAAATTTGAAATGATTTGACTTATATTACTAATTGTAATACTATCTTTCAAAATATTTATTCTTCTCAATCATATTAAGTATGATGTATACTTAATGTATTTTTAAATTTATTTCTACAGTGAGCCTGCTCTTGAATATCTAGAGATTAATTTCTATTCCATTCCTTTTTCATCCACTAAGTCTATATTTAGAAAAAATATCCTCAATCTATATAATGTTATTCCTTAAATATTATTATTACATGTGTAAATTATTAAAATAACAATGTTAATTTTTATGAGAATAAAAGAATATAAGCTGACTCATATGGTTTTGAATTTTTATCTCTGCTATTAAGTAGCACAATCATATTTCTTCATAGTTTCAGTAATGTCTAAGATCATTAATTTGAACTAAGGCTAAGAAACTTTATTGCATTTTGATCATAACAAAAGGAGAAATAAATTTATTTTTTAGTTTAGTTTAAAGTTGATTTTTTTTGGGGGGTCACACCCAGTGACGCTCAGGTGTTACTCTGGTCTATGCGCTCAGAAGTCGCTCCTGGCTTGGGGGACCATATGGGACACCGGGGGATTGAACAATGGCCCCTCCAAGGCTAATGCAGGCAAGGCAGGCACCTTACCTCCAGCGCCACTGCCCGGCCCCTAAGGTTGATTTTTTAAATGAATTAGTTGACAGTGATTTATCTTTTTATTTCTTATAGTTTAGTGTTTAAAAAATTGATGAAAAGAGGTATGATAATTTAGAAAATGAAAGAGAGAAATCCCTTAAACATTAGCTAGATCTTTTAAAATGGTTCTTTTGATAATTTCACAATTTACTTTAAATACAAGCATGCAAAATTTTTAAGATTTTTTTTTTGTTTTTGGGTCACACCCGGCAGTGCTCAGGGGTTACTCCTGGCTCCATGCTCAGAAATTGCTCCTGGCAGGCACGGGGGACCATGTGGGGCACTGGGATTCGAACCGATGACCTTTATCATGAAAGGCAAATGCCTTACCTCCATGCTATCTCCCGGGCCCCAAGATATTTTATTTTGGTTTCAAATATGAATGCCTTGTAAATAGTATAAGCACTGCATTCTGAGGTATGTAATGATAATGTCCAAATAAGGGTAAAATTGAGGATAAATTACTTTAATATGTGTACATTTTTAAAAATAAATTTGAGAAAGGAATTGCACTAAAAGTGGTGACATGAGTTGCTTACATTAAAAATAACATAGATTATATACTTTTAAAATATAATATTTTTGTTTACTATGCATGAAAAATGTTAATAAGAGTGCTTAGCAAAAATAGCTTTATAATAACATATTAAAGAAGCAATCATGAATGGGAATATAATATTATAAATGTAATGAAATAATCTAAATATTTTTGTGTTCCTTTAAAAGAACTTAATATTCTTTCTTATTTTTTTATAATTTTTAAATGTTAACAATAACCTCCATTAGAAAATATCTCAATTTCAATAAAAATAGTTTAACTTATAATAAAAACTATTTGTATGGTCTACTTCTGTTAATATTACTCTTACGAAGGTCAGAGGTTGCCACAATTTGATAGAATGTTTTCTTACAAGAAATTTATCAAAACTGAACAGTAGGGGACGATATTTCACTAGTTTGTGTTATGTTCATCAGAATAAAGGTAGAAAAAAAAGCCTTTAGGGAGTAGCATAGCCAAAAGAAAAGAAAAATGTATAGAAAATTTAAATTAAACTCACCTTACTATAAACATATTTCTTTATATTTGTTTATTAAAGTAGCTTTTGTTGTAGAATATTTCTTGTACTTATATCAGCATTTTTATATTTTGATTTAATTAAAGACACTATTTCCATTAGCAGAAATATTTTATCATTAGTGATAACACTGTCTAATTAGAATTCACCATAGGAGAAGTTTTACAGTAGAAAAGTTTTTATCCTTTCATGTTACTGGTCTTTATTCATTCCCCAAAGAAAAAGAGGAAAAAGAGCAAGAACATGAAAAACTTGTACAAGAAAGGTCAAGTTAAAGTTAAACCATGAGGGTAGGAACAATGCTCCTAATGCTCCTTTTATAGATATATGTGAATATGATGGGGGGCAAAATTGAAAAAATAGAGATGGACAATTTTGTTTTAAAAAATTCTATCTTTACATGTGCTAATACTATAGAATTCTATCAAGGAAGGACTCTTGAAGTTTTATTGGCTAGGTTGAATCTAACAAAATGAACGACAAAACATAAATCTATACTTTATAGCCAAAAAGTTATTTTGCAATAAAATATTCAAGATTATTTTTCTTCATAGTTATAAATATGTTGTAAATTTGTATATTCTGGTATCATAGAATCCACCAACAGAAAATTACAAAGTAGCTATTACTTATTACTAATAATTATGTGAACCTAATAACCATTTTAAGGAGTCTTCACTAATGAACTACTATGATACTATGATCAATTTACAAATAGTTGTGTCTATAAATTTAATCATTCATATTCTGAAATTTTTTAGAACTAGGTTTTTAATTTATTGTTCCTCAAAATAGAATCTCGATTTTGCTACAACATGGATACCACAAGCTATTATTATCTTAATAAAAGTAAATTAGAAAGAGAAAGACAAACACTAAATAATCTTATTAACATGTAATATATGGAAACAAAGCATAGGAACAAATAAGTACAATATAAAACTACCCTTAGATTTCAAAAAAATTACTATTTGGGTGTGTTAGATGTTACCAAATTTTATGCATGCATGATGGTACTTAACCATAAACTCTGAAACACCAGGTTAAGATTATTATGCTGTCTTTCTGATCCTAACTCTCAGATTTGGAATGCAAAACTGAGATGCTAAAAGGGCAAGTGTTGGGGTACACTGAGTAGTGATTTGCAATAGACTTTAGTGAGAATATAATAGCATATTCATGGTGGGAATGATATAATTGTTTTTCAGGAATATGAAAGTATTTTTGAACATATAAATGATATAAAATAATATTACATCAAGAAAAATAAAATATGGATAAATTCACCAAAATTTTAATTCTCCAAAAGTAACAATATCCTTTATCTCCTAGAAATAGAGAGTCAAGATTATGGTCAAAATTAAAGGGATCATAAAATGTTTAATGAAAGGCAAAAAATATCATTTTTAACCTGGACCTTTTAACTAAATCTAATAAAACAAAACTAATAATTATCCCTTCCTACCTTCTATCCTTCCTTTCTACATTTCTTCCTTCCTTTTTTCCTTCCATCCTTCTATCTTTCCTTCTTTCCTCTCCATCCTCTTTCCTTCCCTCCTTCCTTCCTTTTTCCTTTCCTACCTTCCTTCCTTTCTTCTGTCCTTTCTTCCTACCTTCCTTTCTTCCTACCTTTCTTCCTTCCTCTATATAATCCTTCTTTTCTACTCTCCTTCCTTCCTTCTTTCTATCCTTCTTTCCTTCCAATTCTCAGGGCCCGGGAGGTAGCATGGAGGTAAGGCATTTGCCTTTCATGCAAAAGGTTATCGGTTCGAATCCCGGTGCCCATATGGTCCCCCGTGCCTGCCAGGAGCAATTTCTGAGCATGGAGCCAGGAGTAACCCCTGAGCACTGCCGGGTGTGACCCAAAAACCAATTCTCCTTGCTTTCCAACCTTCCTTCATTTCTTCCAACATTTTCCCTTCCTTTCTTCCAATCTTCCTTCCAACCTTCCTTCCTTCCCTCCAAACTTCCTTTCAGCCTTCTTTCCTTCCTTCCTTCCTTCCAACATTCATCCCAACCTTCCTTCCTTTCTAGCTTCATTCCTTCATTTATACCTTCCTTCCTTTCTAGCTTCCATCCTTCATGTATACCTTCCTTTCTTTTCTTTCTTCCTCCTTTTCTTACTACCTTCTTCCTTCCTCCCTTTTTTCCTTACTACTTCCTTTCTTCCTCCCCTCCCTTCCTTCCTCCTCTTTTCCTTCTTTCTTCCCTTTCTTCATTGCTACCTCCTTTCTTCCTCCCTCTCCCTTCCTTCCTCCTCTTTTCCTTCCTTCTCCCTTTCTTCCTCCTCCTGTTCTTCCTTCTCCCATTCTTCCTCCTCCTGTTCTTCCTCCCGCCCTCCCTCCCTTCCTTTCTTCCTCCCTTCCTTCTTGCTTTTTTCTTTCTCCTTTCTCCTTTCCTTCCTCCTCCTTTTCATCCTCCTCCCTCCCTTCCTTTCTTCCTTCTACTTTCCCTCCTTCCTCCCTCCTTCACTCCCACACCTTTCTCTTATTTTTTTCTATCCTTTTTAAAATTTTCATCATCCCTGTTTCATCTATTTCTGGCTTTATGAGTACATAACATAATCATGATTTAATATAAAAGTGGCATGATTTGAAGAAAGGAATGACTCTATGAGGCAAAATGTATAGATTTTACTCAATAATTTACATGCTTCCATTTAGATATTTATCTTATTTTTGTTTTATTTGGGGGGGGTGCCCACACCCGGTGATGCTCAGATGTTGCTACTGACTCTACACTCAGAAATCACTTCTGGCTTGGGGACCACATGGGATGCTGTGGGATTGAACCGTGGTCTGTCCTAGGTTAGCACATGCAACGCAAATGCCCTACTGCTTGTGTCACCACCTTAGCCCCAGCTATTTATTTTTTTACCTCCAGCTCAAACTACTAGAAACTTAGTTGTTTGAAATTTATCATAGAGTTTTCTTGCCTTGGGTTTTGAATTTTTAAATCATGGAGTGCCAGGATTGGTCATGAATCTGTCTTCATATTTTTCTTTGATTATTGCCAGTAGTATTTTCTGTTTAATACATGAGTTCAGGGGCCGGCGGTGGCGCTGGAGGTAAGGTGCTTGCGCTAACCTAGTACGGACCGTGGTTCGATCCCCCAGTTCCCCATATGGTCCCCTGTGCCTGCCAGGAGCGACTTCTGAGTTAATAGCCAGGAGTAACCCCTGAGCGTCACCGGGTGTGGACCAAAAACCAAAAAAAAAAAAAAAAAAAATACATGAGTTCAGCTATTTTATAACTTGGTCTATAATTGAGTTCCTTCAGAGGTTAATGCTATACATTGCTAAATAAGCTTGATAATCATAAAATACTAAAAATATGCAATCCTTATGTATATTAATTGATTCTGATTATCTATGATTATCAGTTTCCCAGAGACCAATTGTAAATTTTTCCCATATTAAATAGTTGCCAATGGTTAAATTGTCTATGTCAGGAAAACTCTTGGATATATGTATGGGAATCTAAATTCATTAAAACAAAGCTTTTAAGTTTCTCTAGTTGGGGCCCGGGAGATAGCATGGAGGTAAGGTGCTTGCCTTTCATGCAAAAGGTCATCGGTTCGAATCCTGGTGCCCCATATGGTCCCCCCGTGCCTGCCAGGAGCAATTTCTGAGCATGGAGCCAGGAGTAACCCCTGAGCACTGCCGGGTGTGACCCCCCCCAAAAAAAAAAAGTTTCTCTATTAAAAAGTGAGTAATAAATTTGAGAGCAATTTTTACATCTGGGGAGCAATTTTGCCTTTCAATATATTTGACAATATCTCAAGGTATGTTTTGTTCTTAATTTCGGAGGGGGGATTTGATTGTTCAAAACTGATCAGGGACATTACAAATAAACTATAATATGAAAGAATACCAATACCCTCACCCCTTTTCTCTTTAATGGTTATCTGATTCACATATTTAAAAATCTTTATTTGCATAATAAAGGATTACCCAGGAAATATTATCATCTGGCTAGCAGCAGATTGGAAAATTCTTTAAAAAAAATTTAATAAAATGCTAAGAAACATGACCCTTCTTATGACTGAAATTTCTCAATACCTGTGTATTCATGCTTGATTTTCTTATGCATTCCCATGAATTGTTTTTTTTGTAGTGCATACTAGTTCCTTAAGGGAACAAATGTCTTTTTAAGCACTACATAGCTAATGCATATGAACTCAAAATAAGTTCAAATGTTACAACATTTCACATTAATTGATAAAGAATTGTTATCTTTAATTTTCCTACTGAATCTGAGATACTACTACCCATGTCATTCTCAATAAAGCAAATAGAGCAATTATTTTGACACAGTTGGAGGACAGAAATTATTTCACTCCTTTAACCATTGTTTTTTCAGATGATAGTTAACCCTTAATATATTTCAATGAAAATAAATATTTCATATAGCACCACCAATTTACTCAATAAAATAAAATCTCAACCTTCAAAACGTGGTAACTGAAGGACAGAGCACATGCTGGGGATATAAAAAGCAGTAAAATACAGTCAGTTCTTTATAAGTTGACAATTTTCCTGCTATTGACAATTTTAAAAGTATAGTTTTAAATTTGTTAAGGAAGGTGGCAAGTTTATGACAAGAGATTCAGTGTAAGAACAATTACTTGTCAGTATACTAGTTTCCTAAGTAAAGCTAAGTATATTTTAAATAGCATAATATTTATTTGCTTAGTTTAGAATCCTTGGAGTGAAAATGCTTTGAAAAAAACTGGCTCAGTGTCAAAATAATAAACATGTCAAGAAATAGAAATCTCCTTAAAAGCAAAATGAAGATATAATGGAAATGTCAGGTTTAGGCAGTACAAGTTCTCAAATCAATTATTGCAAATGCATTTTCATTATCTGAATTTACTTGCTATATTTATTTTCATTTTATTTAAGATATTTTTATGGTTGCTATAAAATGCAAGGCACAGTATTTGAATTAGTTTATTTATTTATATATTTTTCAAAAAGGAGATCTCTGATTTTGTTGTAGTGGATAGCTAAAATAAGACAGAGGTCTTAAATACTGAAAGGCTCTGGTACTTTGTAATTGGTAAAAAATATAGAAGAGCAGGAGGACCAATCCAGGGTAGAAATCTCACCACAAGAGGTGGAGCAGGGAAGTTAGAGAAAGGACCACTAATAAAAAAAAAAAACTAGTTGGAACTGATTATGCTGAACAAAAAAAATGTGTACTGAACCGAAAGATAAATGATAAGTACAGTACCCATTTTTTAACAATAATGAAGACAGTGTTCAGAAGGGGGAAAAAGTGAGGATGGAGAGAAAAAGAAGTAGGGGCAAAATGCCTATTCCAAAGGCAGGTAGGGAAGGGTGGTATGGAAACTACGGGCATATGCTTTTTAAGGATGAAAGCTTCTATTAAGAGCTAAGTTAAAAATTGAAGTGCAAGAACTGGAATAATAATACATATAATACATAGATTAAAGCTGGCTTAGGCATCCTGTTTGTTTATGTGAGCTCTGTCAGGAATGATTCCTGAGTTCAGGCACAAGAATAAAACAGGCATTGACAGATGTGCCTCCCACGACAAACAAATCATTAAAAAATAGACACAAACTTAAAGAAATGTATATTCATCATGTGTTTGACATCGTAATAATTACAGTAAAATCAAAAAAGATCTTGGGTGATAAAGATTTGAAATCTAAAATTTGTTTTTGCTAATAAAGTTTGCCCTTACTAAGCTCATTTATATTCTGACTTCTGTATCTACACCTA
The DNA here is from genome assembly GCA_004027635.1 of Crocidura indochinensis. Lineage (NCBI taxonomy): Eukaryota > Metazoa > Chordata > Mammalia > Eulipotyphla > Soricidae > Crocidura > Crocidura indochinensis. The sequence continues at coordinate 52,622 of PVKC010000183.1, read as the reverse complement.
CATTAAATACTCCTATAAAAACACAGTTATGCTGGGGCCTGAGAGATAGCATGGAGGTAACGCATTTGCCTTTCATGCAAAAGGTCATTGGTTCGAATCCCGGTGCCCCATATGGTCCCCCGTGCCTTTCTGAGCATGGAGCCAGGAGTAACCCCTGAGCACTGCCGGGTGTGACCCAAAAACCACAAAAAAAAAAAAAAAAACCCACAGATATGCCAACATCTGTTTTTAGTGAGTCAAGAAATAGCATAGCAGCATAGCAGTTACACTGAGACACTATGATTAAATTGAAATAAAAAAATCAGCCCACTACATGAAAATAAATACCACAAGTCTATCAATGGATTTCTCAGAAGAACTCTTTCAAGACAGAAAATAGTGGAGTAAGATATTCATATTGTAAAAGTTGAAAAAAATATCAATCAAGAATAGTATAGCCAACAAAACTATCTAAAACATAAAGGAAAATAAAGTTGTTCTCAAATAAGTGAGATCTAAAGAATTTATCAGCATCACATATAGGTTTCAAAAACTGTAAAAAAAATGTTTGAAAAGATAAAATAAATCAAAGTTTGACTGCAATACAAAATTATATTAATGTATAAAGACCACTTATAAAAGTAAGTATACAGATAAATGCATGTTATTATAAAACTGTAATGGTATGAATATATCACTTTCAATTATTTTATAGAAGTTAAATTATTGCAATTTAAAAAATATATTAATTTGCACACAATAGTATAAGAAAGGCAAAGAAGAACATAAAAGTTGTAAGATAAAAGACAAAACGAAATGTCACTAGACAGTTCATATTAGATAATTGAAACAGAAACTTCTTTTATGAGGTCAGAAATATTATGATAAAATTATTAAGAAAAGCCACTAAGAACATACAATAGGGTAAAAAATCCTGTAAAATATGTAAAAATATTTAATAACATATTATTAAACCAAATTTCATGATACTTTAGAAGGATCATACACTATACCTAAGAATTTATCCATGGAATTTGAAGATGATTTAACATAAATATCAAACTATTACATATCAATAGAATAAAGTAAAGATACAAGTTTATCTCAAAAGACTGATAGTGCATTTGACAACAGTCAACAAACTACATGATACAACAATCTCAACATGTTAAGAAAAGATGTAAATTAGGTTAACACAACAAAGGTAATATGTAAAAAATAATCAGTTAAACCTCATACTCAACAGTGAAAAACAAGAACTTTACTATCCCATAAAGAAAAAGGCAAAGATGATTATTTTCAAGAATTCGGTTCAGTGTAGCATTAAAGAACAAGACAGCATATTAGGTGAGAAACTGATCGTAAAATCATAGCATTAAAAAAGATTAAATAGTTTGCCTTGCATGCACTAACCTAGGATGGATCATGGTTCCATCCCCTGGTGTCACATATGGTCCCTCAAGCCAGGAGCGATTTCTGAGCACATAGCCAGGAGTAACCCGTGAGTGTCACCAGTGTGGCCCAAAAACCAAAAACCAAAAATAAGGCTAAATAAAATAATCTCTATTAACAGATGACATAATCAATATTTTAGCAAAAAGCTATAGATTCCACAACAAAACTCTAATAAAACTTATTTTGCTAATAAATAATTCCATCAAAATTTGAACAAAGATTAGTTGCATTTCTATATTCTATAAATAGTAGGAAAAGAAATGAAGAAAATACCTCTAGTATGTATAACATCATAAGAGACAGAGTAATCAGACATTAAACTTATACAAGCAACTTCATCAAACAAAAATGTGTGTAATAAAAACTACAAATAAATTGGGATAAATTTGGCTTGTTTTTTTATTGTTGTTGCTATTTTTGTTTGTTTGTTTGTCACCTGGCTGCGCTCAGGGGTTATTCCTGGCTCTGTGCTCAGAAATCACTCCTGGTAGGGGCTGGAGGGGTAATGCCAGCGGTAAGGCATCTGCCTTGCATACGCTAGCCTAGGACAGACCGTGGTTCGATACTCAGTCTCCCAAGTGGTCCCCCAAGCCAGGAGCGTTTTCTGAATGCATAACCAGAAGTAACCCCTGAACATTATCGGGTGTGGCCCCTCAAGAAAAGTAGAAATCGCTTCTGGGTCATGGGACCATGAAGGATGCTAGAGATAGTATCCTCATAGGTCCTGGGTTAACTGCATATAGGGCAAATGCCCTACCACTGTGCTACCACTCCATCCCCTAATTACAATAAATTTGTAAAAATATAAGTAAATGCAAAGATCTCTGTGTCAAATACATAAAATCTTAATGTTAAGATAATACACTATTAAAATACTATGCTATTAAGCACTATACTATAGTATTAAATACTATACTATTAATATGATAGTATTAAATGCCTTACTATTAAAAGGTGTGTAAACATTAAATGAAATATCTAATAAAGTCAATTTTAGCATCATTTATTAAAATATTTATAAAATTATAAATTATAAAATATCCTAAAAAGATATAAGAGCAAACAGGATTCCAAATGACCAAAATAATTTTAAGAAAGTATAAGAAACCTGGAGATTTGATCTCACACATTTTAGTTTCAAAATGTATTACAGAAACTATATAAATATCATAATTATAACAAGTTACAAAACCACAAAATCTTCTTAGACATAAATTAAAAACATCCTTCTAAATAAATAGAAGAAAATGTCAGCACAATACACAACCAATTAAATATTGATCTTTAAGACATAGAACTCAACACAAATACAACAAAGCAAATAGAAATAGAAAACTATCAAAAAATGGCAGAAGAATTAATAAACAATTTTTAAAGAAGAAATATAGAGAGCAGGCTTTTATCAAAAACATTCAATGCAGAACTACACCAAAACATTACCTTACACAAAAGAAAATGACCTATAACACACACACACACACACACACACATACACACACACATGAACCCCATTGGAATAAGAATTTGTAAGATCTTTAAAAAAAAGATAATCACTGTTCACTGTTAGTTGTAAGTTATTCAGCACCCTTGGAAATCAGTCTGAAGATTTCTCAAGATGGTAAGAGTAGGCTACTCACACAATCAACAATTCCATTACCAAGTATCAATGCAAAGAACACAATAATACAGTTAGAAGTAATGTATGTAGTTCCAGTTTTATAGCATCATTGTTTTAAAAAGTTGCTATTTAGAAACAACTCAATAGGTCAATAATGAAAATGTGTAAGATATGTACTATATGAACATGAAAAAAACCTCCTTAGCTCTAAGAAAGATGAAATTGTACCATATATAATAATTTGGAATAGAGTTTGAGGAAACAATGTTAACCCAAATAAATCAGAACAATAACAACACATTCCAGATTATTTTTGTCATGTGTGAGATATAAGAAAATAAAGTAAGATTTGAATATACAATACTCAGTGAAAAGACACCTTTAGTTTCTGGACTACAAAATTATGTCTACAAACTGGAGTGAGCTTAGAGAGTCCAATACATTGTGGAAAGTCTAATACATTATGCATATTGACACCGTGGAAAAGTTTAGTGAATTTATGTCCCTAAAGCATATAAACACTTATATCCTTGTCAATTATGTTGCCTAAAGTAAAATTTGCACATCTCATTAATGTACCTCTCATCACTGACTAATTAAACCAAGCAAGAAAACAATACTTAAGTATTATTTTTGGTAGCAATTTGATTTTGTTTAAAAATCTTAGGGTATTGGGGCCTGAGAGATAGCATGGAGGTAAGGCGTTTGCCTTTCATGCAGAAGGTCATTGGTTTGAATCCCGGTGTCCCATATAGTCCCCCGTGCCTGCCAGGAGCAATTTCTGAGCATGGAGCCAGGAGTGACCCCTGAGTACTGCCGGGTGTGACCCAAAATCACACACACACACACACACACACAAAAAAAAAATTAGGGTATTGGGTTTACAGAATCTTATTCTATAGCCTCTTTTAGACATCTCACAGATTAGGAAGTCTGGAAGTTTTATTTTGAAGTAGTTACTTTGATAAATTTTGGGGTTTTAAGAGCCCCAAAGCATTGCATAGAGAACTCAGGGGTCACTTCCTATATTAGTGTTCAAGGATGCTATTATTCTCCACAAGTCTTGCTGAACTTTTTTTTTTTTCCTAAGCTCTTTCCAGTGATTCATTTCTGAGCCATGTGGTGCTGAGGATTGCCTGAGCCAGTATTCAGGGGCTGTCAGAGCTGCATGCAGAAAGCAATCAATGATACCAGTGGACCACGTGGTGCTAGAAATTAAACCCAGAGCTGGCTCATTTCTAGACTTTACTTGCTGTACAATTCTAAGGCCCCTGCTTTGGTGTATCTGTGAATCATTTTGTAGTTTGGTTAAATTGTCTCATTCTTTTCTTCCAGTTTGCAAATAATATCTTTGTTTGCTATTATTTTATTCAAGATTGAAGTCCATCTCACAGGATTAGCCAATTCACTAGTATTCACTAGCATAAAACAACTAAAATATAAAATGTGAAGTTTAATAACTCAAGAAAATAAGAAATTTTGTATAATGTATACAATGCTTTATAATGCTCTAATAAGATAAAAGTAATTATGAGTTAGGAACTTATTCCAATTCAGTTACAGATGCTTATATTTAAATTTGTACACATATTTAAAAAGTTCATTTTACTAAATACTGCATTTCAGTCAATCTAGGAAATGATTAGCTTCTGGCAAACATCAACAATACCACTTCTCATCTGATTGCCAATAAAACTATCTACCTTTGAATTAGATTAGTTTCTACTTCTTTCTACATACACAACACGCATATTATTTTTTTATCCTAGTTGTTCTGTATTCTAAATGAGAAAATATGCCTTTCATCTTGTCATCCAAAATCTGTATTTGGGTCAAACTTAACTCAAATAAATGGTACTATACTTACTGGCCAAAAATATGAAGAATGGCACAATGCTGTTCAGCAATAATGAAACATTAAAAAGGCAAAAGCATGTCAAGCAGGTGGTGCCACCTGTACTCACTCTCATTCCTATCCTGATAATCTGCCACCCACTTGTTAAAGGGTAGAGAACTTGATACTGGTCCAGTCTTGATGGGGAAAAGGGCTTTCAGATCTAGCTCATGAGCCTGTGGCTCTAGCTTATGAGTAAGTTATGGAGGAGGGATTATTATTATTAGTGCCAGTGGATAATTTTCTTTCTATGAAACAACTGTGGGGACCCCTTCAACAAATCTAGCTTTGATATTGGCAAGCTATCAAATTCAAGAATGGACACCTGTGAATTGGGAATTCCCAGCTGTACTTAGAGCCCTGATATTCCAGCTGGCGAGCATTTCCTTCTAGAGTACAGAAAGGAGTCTGGAAAGAGGAAAGTCGTCCATGAGTGAAGCTAAATTTGGTCTGAAATAAAACAATATACTAGGAGACAGTTTTATGGGTGTCATCTTTGGAAAATCAGTAAAAATTAAATGGAAGCAAATAGAGACAGCATCTCTTAAGAAAAATCTAAGTTTATTTCCCTTGTGCCATTTGGTGGTAAATACTATCAACCATGGAAGAAAATTATGTGAATTATGTTGAGGAATAAGCAAATGACTCAAAGAACAAGTCAGTGGATGGTGTTTTAATATTTTTCCAATTTAAACACCATAATAAACTGTGTGTGCACACTTGTCTTTTGCATCACTTTACTGAAGGTATTGTTTTAAAGATATTTTTTGTCTGTCTTGTGCTGGAGAATAAATAATAACAACACTTTCTGGCTCTGTGTTTGAGCAAAGATGAATAATTTTATAATGTATCATAAAGGTTTCCTTACCATTTAGTAATCTATAATTGGAATAGTTAATAATAAAATAATTATTAGTAATTAGTGAATAGTTTTCATTAAATAATTTTCAATTATATATAGGAATTGAGTAATATTATAAGAAATTGAAGTGTCAATATACCAGTCAGGAAAAACCCTAATTTGTATGGAAGAAAATTCTCTGACAGAAAATTCAGTGTTCCTTTTAAAGAAACATAAGCCAAATGACTGATAGATCAGATTATATATTTAATTTAGAAAATTAAATTCTGTTCATTTTTTTTCAAATTTTACTTTTGAGTAAAATTACCCAGACAGGTCTGGACTTTCCATAACTCTATAAGTTCTGGTCATTGTTTTCTATTTGCCTAATAATAAAAAAGGAAAATGGCTATAAAAAAGGAAATATTTTTAGATACCAATATTGACTTTAATTTATCCATTTTTTTAAACATGAGGTCATTTATCACACAGAGTTTTTACATCACATCCTCTACGTAGGTGCTATGTCTGATATCCATTATGGTATATGTGACCATAATTATCTAACAATAGCTAATACATTGTATTATCTCATCATCTGTACAAGGCTGTAGGAACAGGCAAAAGATGTCTCCTGAAGAAACTAAAGTAGCTAGCATTACAAGAGCAATTATTGAGAGCTAACATGTGTTATCCAGGTTGGAAATAGTTAAAATTGTCTTTTATAAGGTAATGTGTCCTTTTGCTTTTAAGTCATTTTGTTATTACATGTGTTCCGATCTTAGAGAAGGAAGAGCCTGGAAACCTTGGTGGTGTGAGGTCTGAAGTAGGATCCTGTTACTAAATTCCTTTCTTCAAGAAAATGAATGTCTTATGTTGCTATATCTTAATGGATCAAAGGAGGCCTGTAATTTGTGTAAAATATCTATGTACATGACAGTGTAACAGAGTTACACATTAAAAAATCTTTCTAGTAGGAAAATGCAGGGACCAAGACCAAAGAAAAAGAATACTGAGGACTTCATTTTCTTTTTCTAGGTGACATATTTCGATTGTCTGGTGTGAAACAACCTTCATCACTATACTGAAATTTCATTCCAAGTAAAGTAACTAATATCAGCATAGTGGTGACAGGTGCAAACTGTATGGCCTTTTACTACAGGTTTACAAGGAAGTGGCACCTAATAATGCTGCCCAGGTTCACACCGATTCAGAGGAGCTGTTTTCTTATATCTATAAATCACTGATTTTCTAGCTATTTAGAATAATATTTATATTTTAGATTTTATAATTTGTTATAAATCATTTCCTTTATCTCCCTTTCACTTTGTTGTAAAATGAATTATTTTCTTTTATTGTCAAGGTAATTGTACTTATTTCAAAAGTGGGTTATTATGTACCACTCTGTTTAGAATATACTTTGCATTCTCCCAAAAGAATAACTATCTAAACAAAATGTTTATTGAGTTCTACATGTAAAAAAAGTAGGTGTGGGTGTGCAGAATTCCTAAGTGAATATATGTATTGAATACCATGATTTAATGATTACTTCTGTTATATTTAAAATGGCAAGGATTTTTTTCTCATATCATCCTTATTATAGTAATAATTTACTTGTATCTTCAAAGAGATCAAAAGTGTAGAATAGTTCATCTTTTTCCTGGTATGTTCTCATTTACTGACTTGCTTAACCAATTTTTATTTTTCATAATTTATCATTTACATATTCATAATTTCAATAAAAATTAATTTTATTTATTTTAGACATGTGGAAAGTATCCCTTCAAGACAGAACAACACTATTATGTATCAGGAACATGTATATTTATGGTGAATACCTGATTTATCATTTCTTTATCTAGGTTGCTGCAGATTGTATGGAGGGATTTAGGAATAAAGGGTTGAGTGATTTATTATGAATTCTCTCTCCTCAACCAACCTAAATTATTATCCTACTGGAATCTCACTTTTTTTACCTCTCAAAATAGAATCTTCATGATTTACTTATCTCCTATCCTTTACACAAGCAACTCTACTAATAGAAATTTCTCTGAATTATTCTTAGTTGAAAAATATATGATTCAGTTAAGTTGATTTTGTAAAAATACTTTAAATGCTTACCTCACTGGTAGATTCATGGTTTCATGAATGTTTGGAAATAACTTCAAACCAATATAATCTGAAACTGTAAGGTTAATTCTCTAATATTTGAAATATTACAAATATAGCCAAGTTACTGTGAATTAAAGAGAGTTGAAATTTTTTCCTGGATTAGTAGATTTCATAGAAGAACTCTAAAATTTTAAAAGTTTTGAATTTTTGTGGTTGTTGTTTTTTGTTTTAGAGACATATCCTGTGGGTATGAGTTATATTCCTCTCTCTGTGCTCAGAAATTTCTCCTGGCAGGCTCAGGAGACCAATTGGGATGCCGAGGATCAAACTTGGGTCAGCTTTGGTCCATAGTGTTGAATTTTTAATTTAGTAAAATATTAGATTAAAGGGGAAAAAAGGATTTTGCTTGTATGTAAAATAAATTGGAATTTATCCTATGTGGCAATGGTAAACCTCTCAAAAACTTCAAAACAAGAAATTCATTACAAATTTGTATTTAAGGAATCAAATGATACAGCAGTTTACAGATAAAGTCAGCATTCTATATAATCAGTCAGGCTTTAACTTTTAAGTTAAAGTAACTTTTAAGTTAAAATTTCAGAAAATTTTGCACAGATACACAATTTTCTTATAAATTATTTAGTTTTGACCATTTAGAATAAATATTTAAGTAAAAATTATTTAGAAATAATTTTGCTGACTGACTAAAGAGAATTATTATTTCAAGAGTTGAAGCAAAACTATTTAATATAGACTTTATCTGTCTTGAGCGAGCAGTTAATGGAGAAAAAAATTATGCCTGTGATTGTTAACATATAGTGACTATGATTTTAACAAGAAATTTCTATGTAAACCAAAGAAGCTATAGCTTATAAGTGCATTAAGAGGCTAACAGGGGGACGGGCGGTGGTACTGGAGGTAAGGTGCCTGCCTTGCCTGCGCTAGTCTAGGAAGGACCGTGGTCTGATCCCCCGGTTTCCTATATGGTCCCCCGTGCCTGCCAGGAGCGACTTTTGAGCGCATAGCCAGGAGTAACCCCTGAGCGTCACTGGGTGTGGCCCAAAAACTAAAGAAACAACAAAAAAGAGAGGCTAACAGATGTTATCTTCATAAAAATGATTAATGAACTTATATTTCCATAACAATATCAATTCATAAACATGTTGATGCATAACATTTTGAATTTAAATATTGTTTAAAAGGGGATGAAGATATTTCTCAGGGGTGAGCTCATGAGCTGTGCCCAAGATATGACTTTCATCTCTGGTACTATATGATATTAAGAGTACTACCTAGGTAGGACTAGTAGCACCTAGAACCACTGTGCATAGTGGACTGGTACAACATGCCTGAGCTTTGAACTGTTCATTCTAAAGAGCTAGTAAGACTTGCTGGAAGCAGATCTAAATTAAAAAACATAATCAACTAAAAAATATAAATAAAGCTGACCTTAAATAACCTCTATGTATACCTCTTTGCTAATTTGAATAAAGCTCATCATATTACAAGTGTATATCCCATTATATCATTATTATATTATATCCTAAGTCAGTGGTTGGCAACCTTTATTTTCAACTGAGCCAAATCTCGCCACAACCACAATTGAAATTTATTTTGAGAGCCACAATTTTTTTTTTGGTGTTTTTGGCAGCGATTAGGGGTTACTCCTGGCTCTATGCTCAGAAATCGCTCCTGACACACTCAGGGGACCATATGAGATGCCGGGATTCGAACCAATGACCTTCTGCATGAGAGGTAAGCACCTTACCTTCATGCTATCTCTCCGGTCCCAAGAGCCACATTTTTAAAACTGAAAAAACATAGGATGGTACACTGTTTTTAGTTTCAATAAGTTTTTATTGAGAATATTCTGCAAGCAAGTATTCACATAGGTCAGGAGGATACAAATAACACAACTAATAAAACAAAAACTTTAGAATGATATCATTTATCAATAACATTAAATTCCATAAAATTTGTCTTACAATGTAGAGAAAATTACATCCTGACAATGACTGACAAAGTCACAAACACTAATGTGAACATTGGCCTTGCATTTCCTCAGATAGTTTGAGTAAGTCAGGTTTGTATATTGTTGTTTTTAATTTTAGGCACGATTCCAGGTTCTCATGATGAGACGATTTCTCAATCTACTCTTGATAAGGTTCATGCTTGAAAATCATTGTTCGCATAAATATGTAGACCCAAACAAGGAAAGAACAGTAAATGCTATATTTTTAGTTGATTATATGGGTCAGGAATACTATTCCAGGTGTTAAAAATTCATACCATATTGCCAGCGTATAAGATGACACTTCAACCCATGAATAACTTCCTAAAAGTCTTAAAAGTAAGTTACTTCTTCAAAGTAAGAGGGATGCGGATCACTTGTACCTGAAGCTGGAACAAGTTTCAGCATACTGTATACCAGCATATAATATGACTCCCGACTTTTAGGAAGTTTTCCATGGGTTAAAGGGTCGTCTTATATGCTGGCAAATACGGTATATATCTTCTTTCTCCAGGTCTTTCAAAGCAGACCACTTGTGCTGTGAACTGTTCACATTTGTGTTTCTATCTTTCTAAATTAGCACAAAGATGTCCGAATTTCGAGCTCCATTGTTCTTTGTTTTTTAAATCCAGAAATTGCATTTCAAAGTTGCCAATGTCGATATTAAAGGAGAAAAATTTAATTTCGTTACAGTGGCATCCAGAATTTTTTTTTAACAGAGGCCAGCATCACTTTGCTGTTTCTGAAATCCTGAAACCTCTTGAGAAAAGCTTACTTCATATTTAAAAGTGCTATTTTAAAATAGGTAATATCAATATCAGAATTATTTCCTTGGCAATGTTTCAACGAGTTTGGAAGTTGAAATCAAAGTTTCTCTGTCAAAATCTTGAGTAAAAACAGATAATTTGTTTTCAATCGAAATAACTTTTAACATCGAAAAAACTGTGTTTCCTTTCCCCTGTAGTTTATGATTAAACTGATTTAGATGTGAAGTAATAACATCCATCATGAAATACAGTTTTTGAATCCACTGATCGTTTGTTAATTCTGGATATTGAACACCCTTCTCGAGGAAAAATGCTTTGATTTCTGATAATAAGGAAGCAAAACGTTTCAAAACGTTTCCTCTTGATAGCCAAAATGCGTTGAAAATTTGAAACCCTACAATATGGAGATGAGACAGGTAAAAGAAAAAGACCTTTTAACAATCTTTAAAAGCAAGGACAGTGTTCCACAGAAAAGTAGTGATTTCACTGAAAGGAAAAAAAAATCTATTGACACTTTAATGTGTGCTGCAAGTAACCAAAGTAAAACACACACAAAAACAAAAATGGCACTTTGTTAAAGGCATATTATATATCATAAAGGAATTATGATAGAGTGCCTGAAACATTTTAAAAATAATTTTTTATTTAAGCATATTTGTTACAAAATTATTCATACTTAAGTTTCAATCATAGAATGTACACCACCCTTCACCAGTGCACTTTCCCCACCACCAATGTCCCTTGTTTCCTTCCCCTTCATCCTCCTCTGCCTATGTCAGGGACAGGCATTTTGCTTTTTTCTCTATCTCTCTCTTTTCCTTTATGACAATGAGGTTTGCAAAATTTCCTTTGACACCATGATTTTCAATATTGTTAATTAAAGTGTACCATGCACATCACTTATCCATTTTCAGCATCCAGTTCTTGTCCAGAGTGATATATTCCAACTATCAATGTCATAATGTACCTTTCTCTATTCTAACTGAACTCACCACTTTTTATGGCAAGCTTCCTATCATGGATTAGTCCTCCTGTCCCTCATCCCTATTTTCTCTAGATATTACTACCATATTGCCATTTATTATGTTTATATGCCACAAATGATTATTCTGTATCTACACCTCTCCTTCTGACTCATTTCACTCAGAATAATAATCTGATGTGTTGATGTATGTAAAGATGATGCACTCTGCATGGCTCAATGTTTTTGTGTAGTCACAAGAAACAGAAGTTATACACCCATATATTGTACCCACTCATTGCATGATAGACTTGGATTCAACAAAACTCCCTGTTGAACTAAACTCTGTGACAGATGACACAGTAAAGATAATTAGTGAAATTCACAATTGTGATCAAATCCAGGCTATTCACCACCCTGGGTGAGAGTTTGGATGCCCACTACTAGCATCTTCTTGATGAAGAAGTGAAGTGACTCTTCAGGGGAAGGATCCTCTCTTGCCTTGTTGGCAAGAGGGAAGAAGTTGTGCAGCTCCTGTGAGAGCAGAAAGCTGACTTTGTACAGCCCCGTTGGACAAGGAATGGGTAGCTAAGCTTGTGTATTTGGCAGACATTGTTCATTTTCTCTATGAATTTAATTTTTCTGCAGGAAAGTTTCACAAGTAGTTTTTACTGTAAGACATAAGATGGATGTGTTCAAATAAGAATCTGATTCTGGGATAGCTGTGTCTAATCATGAGTGCTGAACAACTTTAATCATGAGTGCTCTGAACACGAGAATCCATGGGAAAAAAAACTCTCGGTTGAAAATCCCTTCATGGAAGATGCCCACTCATGTGCAAAATAAAATATGTGTTTTAAGATCACTCCAGGTACTATATTTCTAAACCCCACCCAATGTGGTCTGAAGAAGCAGGGTAGCAAGAAAGAAATAATAAACCAAGCTAGCCAGGAAAGGATGATCATGGAGTCCATGGCCTTTTACCTTGTACTCTCTGCCTCAAGCCCATAAAGCTAGAACACCTCTTTCTTTATTAAAACCAATTCCCAATACCAGGAGGCTTCAGGTCAAAAGAGAGAGAGACAAAAGTACATATTCAGTGTACTTTTACATATCAAAAGAAGAGGTTTAAGAGTTGGGGCTAGAGAGATAGCATGGAGTTAAGGCGTTTGCCTTTTATGCAGAAGGTTGAATCCCAGCATCCCATATGGTCCCGGTAGCCTGCCAGGAGCGATTTCTGAGCCTGTAGCAAGGAGTAACCCCTGAGCACTGCCGGGTGTGACCCAAAAGTCTAAATAAATAAATAAATAAATAAATAAATAAATAAATAAATAAATAAATAAATAAATAAATGAAGGTTGACGTTGGGCGAGCTCCTTTGTTTTGGGTTGATACTGGGTATCATCTTGTGCTCTTGGAGCCGGCCGCTGGTGCTGCACGCAGGGCGCACACTGACAGAGGCTCGGAGCACAGTCCTGACTCCTAGAGGGGACGCCTGGCACACAGAAGAGCCAAATTAAAAGTGCAAAGAGTCAGATTCGGCTCGTGAGCCGCAGGTTGCCGACCACTGTCCGAAGTGAAGAAAATGAGGCATAAAACAATTAAGAACCTTCAGACTCCAAACTGTAATCATAGATCTAAAACTTGTGGTTTTATAATATCCCTGCATAAGTAAAACTTTGTTGTTGATTTACTTAAAATAAAGTGTTTCAATTTTTACTTTGCACTGAGGTCCACATATTTTATATGTGGTCTTATCTAGGATAATTCAGCAATGTTAATTGGATTTACTTAAAGTAACATGATTTTAATTCAGATACTTCTTGGGGGCCTTTTTTTGTTAGTTTTTGTTTATTTTTATTTTTCTTTGTTTTTTGATACCAGAGATTGAACTCTTAAAGTTTTGTGCTTGCAAGGCACAATTTGCCACTGAGCTCATCCAGGCTGAACTTAAATACTAAAAATGTAGTATCTGTGTGGATACCTGTTTTTGTTTATGGGTTACACAATGCAGACTTTAACATACTGGAACACTATCTCACTTCTAGGGCTTCTTTATCTAAAACACTACACTATCTTCTTATCCTATCTCCTTTTAAAAAAAATTATCACTGAACCAGGCTGCATACAAATGAAAACACAATTGGAAAATTTCTCAACATTTCATTGATTTATTTTTTACTATTAATGATCATTTCATGCATACGTCATTCAACATCAGTCCAACTACAAGTGGCTAGTGGTGTCCCAATGCCTCCTTCTATCCCCTATTAACACAACTCACAGGCAAAGTCTCTGAGAAAAAAAATTGTTATTCCCTTTCTATGTTTCTTTTCTTTTTTTTCTTTTTTTGGAGGTTGGGTTTGAACAACACCTGGTGATGCTCAGGGGTTACTCTGGCTATGCGCTCAGAAATCGCTCCTGGCTTGGGGGACCATATGGAACACTGGGGATCAAACCAAGGTCCAGTCCTGGGTCAGCAGCGCGCAAGGCAAAAGCCCTAGAGCTGAACTACAGCTCTGGCCCCTTTCTATGTTTCTTTATTTTATTTTTATCAAGTAAAAGGAAATTCAAATGTAGGATGGTTTGGGGAATTGTTTGATTAAACTAATTAATGCCTTTGTCAGCAATCAGTCATTTTCTGTCTATGTTATTTGACCTCTATTGTCACAATTCAAAAGCTACCGATTCCACTGAATGTAGGCTAGTGAAAGTTCTGGACTCTAGGTGTCATTTTCATTTCATGAGAAAAAGCAAGAGCTGACTCTTTAAATTTATACATTGCAAATGCAGAAATTAGGCACATAGATGTGTAGAGTAATTTAATATATTATTTACTTTTTATTTTTCTTATTTGTTTGTTTTGTGCCCCATCTGGTAGTGCTCAGAGATCATTCCTGATGGGACTTACAGATTACATCATATGTCAGAGATAGTATTTTGGTTGCATGTAAGGAAAGCAAGTGACCTACCACTGTACTCTTGCTCTGCCCTTGAGATTTATTTTTTGTAACTGCTAATGAGTCAGCTTCCACCAATTTATGTGAAATGTAGAGATAAACTAAATTCCTGAGCAAAATTAGAAGTTGTAAAGGAAGGATAGACATTTGTGACAACTAATAATATTTACTTCACTCTAATTTTTAAGTAATAGGCTATTGTTGCTTTATAGTATTTTATAATTGCTTTTATATTTATTCCAATATATTATTAAGAACAACTCTTTTCCTATGGATTCATTTCACATTTTTCTGGATTTAAATATTCCAAATAATTTTATATATTTTGTTATAATTCTTAACCATTAAATTTTAAGGCTTGCCATTTCTCAATATTTGTTCAGAATTTAGATTCACACTTTTTATTTTATATAAACATTTATAGGTGGCAGATAAACTTTTTGTTGGAAATATTGAATTAGATGACATATGGCAATCACTGTTATCATTAACAAATCTGAGAGTTTTTTTTATTATTTGAACTATTTGTTAAGAATTATTTCAACTCAATCATATAATTTGATGCAGACTTTTGTCTTCAGTCATGCAAAATTTAAATTCCTGAGTTTCCTCTTTGTATATTGCATAGATGCTGAGCACTTACTGGTTTGTATTCTATTACCTGGTCGGTGGGCACTGATATATTTTGAGGTAAAAGGAGTCATCAGAGTAGATGGTTAATATTGTGTACCTTCTGTGTGGCTGGGACAATAGAACAGCAAATAGGGTGCTTTCTTTGCATGTAACCAACCTAGATTCAGTTTAGGTATACTGTTTGCCCTCTTCAAGCACCAGCAGGAATGAACCCTGAGCACAAATCCAGGAGCAAGCCCTGAGCATCATTGTGTGCAGCACCTCCAATTTTTTGATCATCTAGATTTAAATACTGATACCACCTAGATTCAGATATATTCACTACTTAAGTTTGTGAGCACTACTATAATTTTTTCTGTGTTTTTAGTTTATTTATAAAGTGAGCTAATGTTGTTCTCATTTCCTGGATGAAAAAAATTAGATACAAGACAATATTATGGGAACCTCAAGAAAATATAACCTAGTGAAAAATGAAATTTCCAGGAAATTGACAAAAGCTAAAGTTATGAAGGTGCTATTACAGCTAGAGCAACACTACCTCAGAAAGAGGTAAATGATCATAGATACTACTTTTTTCTCATCTCCAGTTTTATATCTATGCATCTGTCTATCCCTAAAACCATATCTACCAAGAAATAGTATAGTATGAACTTTTCATTTTATAATAAAATGAAGAAATAAGGGCTAAAAATATAGGATATAGGTATGTGCTATACTTAGATTCAATCCAAGGCTCCACAGGTCACCCAAAGCACTATTGGACATGACTCTTGAGGTTTAGCGGCATCACCTGGTTTACTCTGGTAGTACCCAGAGTCATAAGGCCCCACCAGCACTGAAAGATGCCAATCAATACTGCATTATTACATTGGCTTAAGTGGCAGAGGAAGTGGCATTTGGTCCCAGTGAGCATTGCTTGAGGATCCAATCATAATTTTCTAAAAAATAAGACCAAATTTTATCAGTTTTGGCAAATTTTCATGTCAATTTAATTGCCAGAAGATTTTTAACATGTATTCATGTCTTATACTTTTTTTTTAGATTTTGAGTTAAAAAAAGACAAATTGAGGATATTATTTTGCAACTGAAGAAATGATACTCAAATTGATATATCTAATTGTGAAAAGATTTGAGATAAAGCAAGTAGATAGTTCCAATTTTGGTAAACTTAAGATCATTTTTCCTAATAAGATTAGGACTTGTACCTGTTACATAAGAAATATATGGTAAATGCCTATTTATTTGGTATATAATCTGAAAGTAGTAGTTTATTCTATATAACCACCATTCTTACAGATTTTAGCATTATAGAGAGCTTTAGCCTGGAAATATCTATATATCTTTATATGGGATAAATATCTTTGTGTGTGTGTGATAAAATATAAAAGATCTATATTTATTTACATATTTTGTTTTTTCCCTAAAATTTTGGCATTATAATTTTGAAAACTGATGTTTCCCAAAGTTTTATTTAGTCACTTTTGTTAATAATTGTGATGTCCAAACCACACCTTAATATCAGGGGCAGGAGTAATGGCACAGTGGTAGGGCATTTGCAATGCACATGGCTGACCCAGGACAGACCATGGTTTGATTCCCTGGTGTCCCATATGGTCCCCAATCCAGGAGCAATTTCAGAGTGCATAGCCAGGAGTAATCCCTGAGAGTCACCGGGTGTGCCCCCAAACTAAAAACCAAAATAAAAAATATATATAAATATATATTATATATAAAATAAAACATATCTTTCAGGAGTCCTAAGGGCTATATTAGCACCATTATGTAACCCATAGGAATTGACCCCCACAATGTAGTTTACTACCAAATTTACATCCACTATTATTTCACCTTTAAATTTATATATGAGGACATTTTATATTTTCACTTATTTTGTTCAATAATTTTCTAATTTGTTATTCAAATTTATTTATGTATTGGTTTTGGAGCCACACCCAATGATGCTCAGGGGTTACTCTTAGATATGCATTCAGAAATTGCTCCTGGCTTGGGGACCATATGGTACGTCGAAGGATCAAACCCTGGTTCATCCTAGCTAGCGCAGGCAATACAGACACCTTACTGCTTGCACCACTGCTCAAATTTAAATGCCATCTTTAAGTAATTCCATTTCTGACTTCCAAGTTCTACTGAATTAATTTGTTAGATTTTTTTTATTTGATTATTTGTTTCTTTGACTTTGGGGTCACTCCCAGCAGTTTTCAGGCATTACTTCTGGCTCTGCCTTCAGAAATCGCTCCTGGGAGGCATGAGGGACCATATGGGATGCCGGGTTTCAAACCACCATCAATTCTGTATCAGCTGAGTGCAGAGCAAATGCCCTACTGATGTCCTATCTCTCCGGCCCCTATTTGTTTGATTTTATAGCATAATGACTTTAAAATAGTGGAAAGATTTTTACAGTAAAAGTTTGGTAAATAACATTTAAGATATAGCATAGTATTTTAATAAAACATAATAATAGCCCGGGATATGTAACTTGCTTTGATGAGACACATGGATCATCAGATCTTAAGAATTTTTTAATTAACATTTCAATCATAGGAATTTGAAATAAGATCTCCAAGTAGAGATATTATTTGGGTGGAGAGAGAAAGTAGACTGAAAAATTAGAATTAAATCGTCCATGGTATCGCTCTTGGTCTTATTTGAAGCTGAATAATTACCTCATCAAATTTCAAAACTTTCTTCTACAGAATGTGTTTTTTTCTCATTAATTTGTCCTCACCTGTTAAAATACAGGACCACAATATCTGTGAGTTGCTTCTTGATATATTGAATACATATACAGCTATCTTAGTACATATAAGACACATCTTAAACTTCTGATTTTCAAATTATCACATTAACTAATTATCTAGTTTACAGATGCCTATCAATGCCTAACTCCCCACTCTTGTTTTTTAGTTTGTTTTAAAAAGAAGATGGGAAGTAGAAGTTCCTTCTACTCAATGCTGCAGACTTTGTACTATCTTATGGCAAGGTTGTTTGGACACAGCATAGGAATATTTAACAGGAGGATTTATAAATAGTATGTCGCACACCACACAGTAGTACTGTGATTCTCAGGATGCCTAATATGTTCTTATTATTAGTGTTCGGGTCATGAAGGATTTACATAATAGTCATTAGTCATTACCTTTTGTAATTTTGTGCTTTAGTACTGAATCTTTATTTTGTTTTATTTCAACCTTGATTTTGTTGTATCAGAGCACATTCCTTTGCAATAAAGTATATCATTAATTTTTAATAATTTCAAGTTATTAAATTTAGGTCAGTGTCCCAGTTATAAACAAAAGTTAAACCATTTTTTCTTTGTCTAGAAAAATCTATACATATAGAAGAAAATTCAAAACATCTGGGAAAGGAGGAAATAGTATTTGTAAAGTGTTTTTACTTATGTGAGCATGTTGTATGTACTATATTTGTATATTTCAACTGTGTATAAAATGATTACATGCACAAAAGAACATACTAAAGAGTGAATAAACTGAATTCTGTTCTATGATTATTTGAATTTTCACTCTTAGAGCATCAAATAACTACCATCAAACAAAACAATAATTTATATATTTTCTCATAATAAATAAATAATAAAAATTATTTTCTTAGAAAATGGATCCAGGTTGAATCTGATATACAATTGAAAGCCATAGGCTTTCTTTCACTCATAGTTCCTGATGAGAATTTTGACATCTACAACTCTCTTGGGATGGAATTTAATGCTAGCCCACAAGGTTATAAGAATGCTTCAGTTTCAACCTAAGCTGGTTCGTGCCAGACATAGCCTAGAGTTCATAGTTAATAGATCCTATTATTCACATATATGTTTGATTAGCCAACTACACTACAAATGCTTTTAGTGGAAAAAACTATTCACAAAAATATGCATAATAGTATATTCTATTCAATAGTTAATAAAGTGCTTTTTAATTATGCAAATAAGGCACAGAATTATCCTTTATAATTTAAATTGTTATCTTACACAATATACTTAAAATGAGGTAGATATATAGGTTTCTTGAAAAATATGCATTTTCTAAAAAAATATTTTTTCCTCAAGTTCTATTTTATATTTATTTATTTATATCCTCCATCATGAGACTTGATAAAAATGCTTTCAGACCTTGAGGAAATTTATATTAACATGGTTCTCATAATATAACATTGGGGAATTTTTAATTATCTATAAAATAAAGCTTTCTATTCTAATTAAATCATTAAAAAGATACATCTAAGAATTTCAAATTAAATAGAAAGTCTGCATAGTCCTTAAAGTATGGTGGCCAATGTGCTTCAATTTAAGGGTGCTGATCTTATATCCATGCTATATAAATATAGGAAGGTGTTTTCTAAGTTTTAGTTTTTATAATAGATTTCACTGCAGTTTCTGGTTGAAAAACAAATGGAAATATCCTAAGCTTTCAGGAAGTAAAAAGAGTTTAAGCTCATAAAAAAAGTCTTTGTGGCCCTGCTTAATGTTCATGTCATCAGTCAAATTAGATGTGACAAGGCCAGTAAGTCTGGAGATTTTCACCACAGAGTGTGATTGCCTTGAAGTATTTTGTCTCCTTAGAATCTCTTTGGCTCCATTTCCCAAGGAAGTTGACTCCATGTTAATCCTGTTGACTCTTTCACAGTGGTTTTAAATGGTCTGCACCCAGCCCTAGGGAAGAGAATGCTTCTCTGAAGACTACTAGGCCATTTAGTTGCCAGGCCATCACCCTTTTTCTTGGAAAGAATGCTAATTACAACAAGGATTGTCTATATCTTAACATAGCAGCAAGAGTTGAAAGAGTCAATTACTTATTTGAGGATCATATGTAAGGTTAAAGAGTATGCCCCCTCAAAGGTTTTAACCTGAGAATTGCCACATTCAAAGAAGAAATGGCTTAAAATGGTGATGAAGTAAGGGAACACATTTTCATCACCCATAACACAATCACATTTTAATATGTAAAATGATGTTGGGTTGACCTAAGGAATGTGGAGACTTTACCATAATAGGTAAGGCTCATAGAATTCAGTAGGTTGATAGTGAAAAAAAAACCTTCTATTTGTTTTTATTATTTTATAAGTATTATTTAACTAACTTGCTATTGAAGTAACAGGTTATAATCTTAATTTGCTGTGCTTTTTGCTCAATGATATGAGAGGTATTAGATTCTGTGCATTCTTTTTTCTATATACTATTTTAAGGAATGAAATTTTTTAAACTAAAATATATATTTAAATTCTCCAAAGGAAGAGTTTTGTAGTAAGTGAATATCTTTATAGATAAATTAACAATTAATTACATTTAAATTTAAAAAGTTCTTTAATTATCTAGATTAAAATTTTAGATAAATAAAAAAAGATAATTTGTAAGTGAAATATTGCTTTTGAAGGGTAGAAGGTTTCCTTGACAAATAATTAAGATTTTAATTAATTTTAATTGTATATACCCTCCTGATACAATTTTTTTATTTTTCTAACTATAATTTTACATGAAAGTGAATTAATTATAAAAAATAAAGTTATAACTTAAAAGACTCATATAGATGAAGTCTGATCTCTAACATTTCTATGCAAGATGATCCTGTTTTCATCTTTAATGTTATTCTTTCCAATATAATAAAATTAAATTAAAAAATTCTCATGGGATATCTTCATAGGCTTTCTAGTAAATTGCAACAATAGCAGCTTAGACTAAACTATTTGTAGGAAAAGGTAAAAATTGATATTCCTTCCCAGGAGCTAGTTTTAAGCAAGGGAGCAATTTGAGATACTGTTGGTACATTCCAGAACTCCCCTTGGTCTTAATTAGAACAATTGAAAGAAACTGTTAATTTTGATCAGCTGGTGAAAAGCCCTGCTGTTGCAGTCAGTCATTTCTATGGAGTTCAACTTTCAAGTTCATAAGCAAAGGGGTTAGATTAAAGGATTTTTTTCTCCTGGTAAATCATTAGCACAAATGCATCATTTCAAAATTAATACTTTAAGATTGAGCTGTATTTTAAGGTTATAGAGTTGCTAGTTTAAAATGTGGCATGCAATGTATGAGAAATTCATTTCACAGTGGGTTGCATGTTTTTAGTTCCATTTTTAGAACTAAATACAATATTTTAATTTCTGAAAATTTATCTTGGAGAACGTGATGCTGATATACGACATATTCATATAACTATCAAAAATAGTATGGGGGAAGCAAAGCAATCTATTAAGACCATACATCTATGTTAGAACGAAAAGTGAAGGTGAACAGTGAAGGGAAGAAAGGTTACTCAACCATTTTTATGTGTAACAGAGAGATAAGCTTTGGAACAGAGTGATTTTTGCCCATAGTAAATAAATGGCACACTGAGAATTTTCATGAAAACTGCAAATAGATGGTATGTGAATATACTTACCAGATGGATAAAATAAGTTGCAGATATTGTTCTTGATCGTCTCTTAATTTTCTCTATTCATGTTGATTTTTTTTCTTCAAGCAATATGCCAGGGACTAAGGTTGAATAGAGCAAAATATGGATACTTTTATGTATAAATTTAATATTTTTATCACATTTTATGTATTATTTATGCTGTACCCATTATTTATTTATTTATTTGGATTTGGGGCCACATCCGGTGACCCTCAGGTAGTTACCACTGGCTCTGTGCTCAGAAATCACTCCTGCCAGGTTCAGGGGACAATATAGGGAACTGGGAATCCAATCCAGATGCATACCGGGTCAGCTGCATGCAAGTCAAAGGCCCTATACCACTCTGCGGTTTTGCTCCATGTTATTCCTCAGTCCCAATATTCCTATTATTTTTATATAGAAATCTAAATACATTTACATACATTATAAAACATTAATTGAGTAGAGCACAATTTAAAACATCTGAAGAATATTTATCTAAATATCAAGTTCTACTATGTGTGATACTAAGTACGTGATAGTGTAACTATATATATATCTGAATTCAAACTAAATATATTAATGATTTTATATTTTACATAACAAATTATTTTAGCTGTTTTTAGCATTAATTTAATACAAATATTTCCCCATATACCTCTGCTGCTTCATTGGTATGATGAGTTGCATAGCTTATCTCACCTTTAACACCATTATCTATTCATAGAGGATATTCTTAAGGAGCTTCAGATATAGCTTCATTTTTATATCTATTTAGAAACTACAGTCTATTAGGATAGTTTGTAAACGCCCATTTGCATCTCAAGAAGCATCCATTAACGATAGTTTGTAGTGTCTACATATAAAAACTATTACAACTTGGTGAATTTAATAACCAAGATAAACAAAAATACCAGAAAAAAAATGACACAAATTAACTGATTTCTCACCACAGGGTGGTCCTAAGGGCTGTATTGGTGGAAGTCAACCTCCTACGTTACTCAATATATACATTCTTTACATTCTTAGAGTGATACAAGTAAGATGGAGACTTGCTAAAACATAAACTTCTCATATAATAAAACATTAAGAACAAACCGGAATGGCCAATTGTAGTTCTTTTTATATTTTTTGTTTGTTTGTTTGTTTGTTTTATTCTGTTTATAGGCCACACCCATGGTGCTCAGGCATTATACTCCTGGCTCTATGTTTAGAAATTAGCCCTGTCAGGTTCAACAGACCATATGGGATGCCAGGGGTTGAACTAGGGTGGGCTGTATGCAAGGCAAAGGCCCTACCAACTGTGCTATCTCTCTGGCTCCCTAATTGAGTTTCTTGACATGAATGTAGAAGAGCAGCTACTAAGGTATAGATTGCTTTTTACTGTCTAGAGGTGGCTTTTTTCAATTTTTTAAAATTTATTTTATTCTTTTGTTTTTTGAGCAGCATTCGGTGCTCAGGGGTTACTCCTGACTCTGAACTCAGAAAAAGCTCCTGGAAGGCACGGAGGACCATATGGGATGCCGAGATTTGAACCACCATCTGTCCTGGATCGGCTGCATGTAAGGTAAACACCCTACTGCTGTGCTATCTCTCCAGCCCCTCTGTCCCCTACTGTCTCTAGAGTTTAAGCAAGTTAGTCCGTGAACCACTGCATGGGGATCACCTCCACAGTCTGTTTGATAATGCTCGAGTATACACCTCATCCCAAATTCTGTGATTTCTACTGAAGTTTCAGAGTTTGTATTTTGAAAATGAAACTCAGGGAATTCTAGTGCAGTAATTCAGAAATCACTACCAAAATAAAATAAAATAGAAAAACCAGAGACAATAGAGATTAGGATTAGGAGGGCCAGTTCATAGTAGGCAGCTTGCTACAAATGTCATAGAATACATTTTGAGTAGAGAAAGGTCTACTATGAAAGAGACATGCATCACACCCCTTCATTACCAGTAGTGTAAACTACAGTGTCAATAAAAAAAGTAGGCGAGGGAGAGTAATGGGAGGGAAGAGGGCATCAGGGAGAATGAGAGGGAAAACATCGACATCAGTGGCAGGAAATGTGCACTGGTGAAGGCTGTTATACATTGTATGACTGTAAGTCAATCATGAACAACTTTATCTGTGGGAAAAATACTGTAATACAAACAACCTTGTAACCATGGTATTTAAATAAATATAAATAAATGAATAAATTATACATAGTTTATTGTTCAAAACTTCTTGCATAACATGTTTTGTAATTCTAAAGTGGTTTATTTTTTAAAGGTAAAATGCGTCTTTAAGTAAATAAAAAAATTAAAAATGAAATAATAAAAGTAAAGCAGCTTAAAAAATCCTGAACTTAAAGATTAAAAATTGAGAGACTATAAAGTTAATAGAGCTATAGAACAATTTCAAAATTGTACTGTCACATCCTTATCATAACTACTCAAACATAAATGCTAAAATTCTCAGGCAGAAGCAAAATAATGTAGGTTGAAAACTTAGATCTACATTTCAAAAAAGCTTTAAACAGTGAATAAAACCAAGGAGATAATGCAGGTGTTAAAGCATAAGTAGTGCCTTAACCAGATGCTCTCTTTTTTTGCCAGATCATTGCTGAATGAAGGCATGGAAACCTTGAGTATCATAGGATATGGTTCTGGAAAGCCCAACTTGGGGTGGAGCTGGTAGTCTATGAAATATTATGGTAAAAGCAGCCAGCCTGCAGTCTTGGGCCTTCGTTTTGCCCTGAAGACTCAGCTTACCAATTGCCATAGGAATTAATGCTTATACCTTCTGAACATTGTTTGGGAAAACCTCTGTTTCCATACTTACAAAAGGGAGAATAAAATTGACGAAATATATAACCTATTTTCATTATTAAATTATTTAAAAAAGATAATGATTCTGGTAAGCAACAGTATTTTTGATAATTAAGATGCAGGAATAAGTGTAATTTCAGTAACATTTGCAATGGGGTTTTTAACTGTTAAGTTAAAATATGTTATTTGTGGATAGGTTTATATTTATTTAAATTTTATAACATAAGCAGAACAAAATAATTTTAAAATGAACAATTTTTTTTAAAAAAGAGAGGTATGGGGCATTAATAAAACCCAAATAAACACAAAAAGCATCAGTTTATTGTTGGGCCATTCATGGACATCTCCATTAAAAGGTGAAATTCAGTAGGTTTATTAGATTAATTTTATTACTGACATGGATAACTCGTCTACCTCAAGAAATGTTTGACCAGGAGGCCTGCTGAGGATGCTTTGCCTCTGCGTGGATCACTGACAATATACTGAGATTCGTGTTATGGTACTGACATTATATTCCCTTCATATTATTTGGCTTGTAAATGTATAAGCTCAAATAGGGCCTCAATCAAATTCTTTTGCTCAGAGAATTCTCAGCACTAAAGACAAAACTAAGACAAGTTTCCATTCTCTCTGTCAGCCCTATTTTCACCTAAGAGCTAAATCAGGAACTCAGTTCTAAGTCTCTAAAGCTCCTAGACAGACACAAAATTTACATTCTTAGCTCTCTGCTAACTCAAATAAAAAAACAAGCAGTTTTTTTCATGCTAGCTTGAAGAGCCTGTCATTCAGGCTCAGCTCCCAAATAGCAGCCACCTTTTGTCCTATTCTACTTTCTAACGCAGGAAATCAGAAGACGCTTGTACTTTGATCTTTGCAAAAACCAACATCCCTAACTACAGATGACTGACTGTGACAACCGTGACTGGGCAGAACTTACCTAGGGACCAAAAAGAAAGACCCTAGCCTAGGGTTAGGCCTAGCATCTGTACAAAAACCAAGATCTCTAATTCAACTCAGTGAATCACTGGATATTAGTGTTCTGCTCTAAAATTGAATAGCAAAAAGAAATCAATAACAGCAAAACACCTAAGTCGCATTTGAGTAGTGTATGTAATATGAATTATTTTAGTTAAGTAAATAATATAAATTCCCAATTACTGAAAGTAAAATTTGAAGTTTTATCTAGAGTAAGTTTATGTAATTGGCAGGAAGCTGAGGAATTTCTGTAGACTGTAGTAATATTTTCCTAATGATATTTCATATGTGGTCTTGCCATTTTTAAGTAGGAAAAAATTCTTATTACCATTTTCCCAGAAATTTGTATCTCAAAACTAATTTATACTTCTAAAATAGAGAATTTCAGACTACCTGCATGTTATTTGTGCAGAAGATTTTTTTCCAGGGTTTGCATAGGGTTTCTCTACAAAGTAAGTATGCAGTGTGAGTAGAGGACGAGGACAGGGAAAAAAAAGAAAATGGGATTTTATATGTGAGCATTTCCATTTCCACTTTCCCCCCTGGTAAATGAGGACAGGATGAACAGCTAAAATTACTAATTGGTTTACTGATCAGTTGTACTTTGTTCGATTGATTTGCAATTAATTCTGGTTTGTGGTCCACTGAGGAAGAAGTTTGGCGCCAACCTTCGAGGCAACTGATATCTAACACCATGCTCAAGTCTGCAGGGCAGGGTATCAATATTTGTGCTGGAGACAGCTCTTAAAGTTTCTCTTGAATTATTCTGCTCCATCTTTTCAGAAATGCTAGACTCATGTCATTTGTTTCAAGTAATAATAAAACATAGACTATTTAATTTGAGGTTTAACTTTGCACTGATAGGAACAAAAGCTCTACATACAAACAAAATTAGAGGTTACATTTTCTTTATTCCTAGTCTATTCATTCTTTTATCTTCTTATCTGTACCTCAAACTTTACAGACTGGTATATATATATATATATATATGTATATATATGTATATATGTGTGTGTGACCAACAAAAACATAATTTCAATTAACTAATGCTGATTTACTATATTTATGCCTAGTAAGAAAAAAAGAATAATCAGGACTTAAATATGAACTTGTCTTTATGTATTCCATTTAATCTCCATTTTAGATAACAAGGTCAAAAGTTAAAGAAATAATATTATTAGAAGTAAAACAATTGGCCTGCCAATTGAAAGTGTGAAAAAAAAACATTTTTAACATTTTGATGGTTTTAATGATGTTCTTTTGTGGAGTTGCTAAATTACTCTTCATCTAATTTTTTCACTGAAAAGAGAGTATCAGTTTCATTTGTCTATGTAATTTTTTCTGTGCATATACAATCCTTAAATTGAATGTTAAAGTTTTAATGTATTGTATTTTCTTGTAATTAGTCGTATGTAGATTATACCATTACAATGTTATTTTATCTTGTTTAATTAACATTGAAATCAGAAGAAATTCCTATGCTTCAGGTTCTAATATTAAATTTTAAACACATATTACAATTTTGAAACTTTACATACATATAAACAATGTGAAATATCGTAAAATGTATTTATATAGTTTGCATTTACACAAGAATCAAGTGTATTTTCACTTGCTGTGTATTTCCTCACGTATGCGAGCACATTATTCTTCTGCTTATGCCCTAATAACTGCCTTATCAGTAAGAAATGCATTTGTTCACACTTAACAGAAAAAGTAGTGATTTAATAAGCTGATTGTTTTTCTTATCTGATATTTATCTTATGATTAATCAAGACATAGTTTATACTGCTTTTTAAGTCCCAGAATCCTCTCTTCCAACATTTAAATATGTTTAATTTTTATGGTTGTAATCATTTATTCATTTTTCAAGCGGTCTGAGAAAGAGAAAAATAAAAGCAAACAGTTTTATTGCATTTTCAAGTAGTGTAGTTTTATTTATAACTAATGCTATATACACCTAAAGCTAAGAAATTCTAGAAGATAACTATGTTGAATGGTTACATTACATCCTAAATATTAAAGCCACTTGGGGAAGAAGAATTGATACAGAATTTAATACTCACTTATATATTTATGTTCAATCGCCAATAAATTTATTTTTATTATCTTATCTTATCCGATTTTTATTGAATATTTAGGTCCCTTCTCTTAATGGTAAAACTTAAATTCCAAGAGGAAAGAGCAAGAGCAGTGCCTTGTTTGATTTTTTTCTCTTTAGAAAAATACCAGTTTTTAACTATAGAAGTCATTTAATATATGTTTATCATATTATTTCATCAATTTATTTCAAATATATTTAACTTCTATGTTGTAGTCCTTCTGCTATAGAGAATGCTAAATATTATTAAATCAAAATAAACTTAATTTTCAACATCAAAATGTGATGGTTTATGATGAATTCAGTCATGGAAAGAAGTAAAATCATGTGTCAAAATATATGATAACAGTATATGATAAGTTCACAGTATGCAGGGAAGGTGTTCTAGAGACAGGACAATTAAATATTTTTGGTTTGTTTGTTTGCTTTGTTTTGTGTTTGGGTCATACCTGGCAGTGCTCAGAAATCCCCCCCAACAGGCACAGGGGACCATATGGAATGCTGGTATTTGAACTACCATTCTTCTGCATGAAAGGAAAATGCCTTACCTCCATGCTATCTCTCCAGCCCCAAGTCAATTAAATCTAAGCTCAAAATAAAATCTCTATCAACTAGAGTGACTATGATAAATATCAGGTGATAAACTGGAAATTAAAAATAAAAAAGACACTTTTAAAAATGTCAGGAGATACTGGTTCAGCCAAGGAACTCTAAGTAGGCCAATATGTTTAGACAAGAGTTTGTGTGTATTTAATAAAGTGGAATAATATGTGGGCACTGATTGTAAGGAAAAGGTCAGAACTGGGAACCATTATATTGATATGAAACCTAGGTCAGCTTCTAAAGAACTTATTGGCCAAGCTAAATTTGATCTTGGAAGCAAATAAAAAATTCAGTATGACCTACCATAAATTGACTTTTAGAAATATACAATAGTTTACAGACTAGTGAGGAAAGGCAAAACTATTAAAGATGTTGATATCTGGGCCAGAGATAATGAGTGCTATTGGCTTATCTTTTACCTGTGGCTCCCTCTTGGTGATACCATTGGCATTACATTCCACATAACAAGATGAGTAATGATCCCTGAGCATACAGACCAAAGTAAGCTCTAAGCACCAAGAGGCATTGCCCCCAAAACAAAAACAATAGCAAAAGAACAAAAACAATGATACCAAGGAGCTAATAATTGAAAATCAAAAGAGAAGAGAAACACTATAAGTAAAACAGAAATATTTTCTTATCTTTTCAGTGTAGACTTCATCTTTCTCTTTTAGTTGTTCATATACCTAATACTTTACATAAAAAGTATGCTCTAAAAAATGTGTAGTAACTTGTGAAATTAAATTTTAGTATGTCACAAATTCTCTTGTGTCAGAGTCTTTTAAGTTAGATCAAAATTTTCCTACTTATTATTTCAGAAAATAAATCAATCTACAAAATAAATTTTAGTAAAAAAAAAAAGAAGGAATTCATGGTGATTATCTCATTGTAAATATGTCTTTTCACTAAGCTGAATCTCTCTGAATTAAAAACACCTTTTAGCAACCTAAGAAATACCTGTTTGCACTAGTATCATTTTTTTCTTGTAGAAAGAGAATAACAAAGGTCCAAAGGCATTGGAAAATGAGCATTTATCTTTTATGAGAAAGCTTACCACGATGGTGAACAGGGAAGGAAATTAGGATAGTATTTGAGGGAAGAAGGCACTTTGACAGATTGTGTAGTGTTGAAATAGTTCATTTATAAAATTCTACAAATAACAGTTTATGAATACGGTATCTAATTATTTTGGCAATTTTTTAAATACAGCAGCATGTATGAATTTTATTTTCAGTGGTCTCAATCTTTCATTTTACTATTTTCTTATTTATCATATTTATTATTTTAATTTATTATTATATTATTTATTTATTTATTTACTTATTTATGAGAGTTTAACTCCCAACTAGATATCTCTTTCTTTTCAAGAATGTGATGACATGTTGCAGGTGTATGTCCCAAAGAGAACAAAACAGTGTAAGTATTAGTTGTTCAGGCCTTGTGAAGCTATTTATTAGATACCTAATTTGAAATACTGAAGTAGATTTCTGAGATACAGGCAGCCCCAACTTTCCTTTGTACTTTATTTCTTGTTAGAGTAATCTTACATGACTCTGTTCAGAAGGTTATATTATGCCCCATTTATATTATGCCCCATGTCTGCATCACCTCCATTATTACCAGAAAGACTCTGTAATACCATCTTTAAAAACTAGATAGATAGGGGCCAGGCGGTGGCGCTAGAGGTAAGGTGCCTGCCTTGCCTGCTCTAGCCTAGTATGAACTGCGGTTCGATCCCCCGGTGTCCCATATGGTCCCCAAGCCAGGAGCGACTTCTGAGCGCATACCAGGAGTAACCCCTGAGCGTCACCAGGTGTGGCCCAAAAGCCAAAAGAAAAAAAATAGATAAAATTTTTAGTTGTACACCATGAGATTTTAACTAAAGTCCCAATCACGGTAACTAATAGGAATTTTAAACTATGCATGCTCACTATTAGTGCTTAAACATTTCCTATTTGTCTTTGCTTTAATAAATAATTAATCCTTCAGTCCTTCCATAACAATATAATCCATGTGGGTTTTCAATTTTTTCCCCCATTTTCACAAACCTATTCTAGTAAGCACGTTTTCTTGGTTTCTGGGCCATACATAGTAATGTTCAGTGTTTACTTCTGGCTCTGCGTTGAGAACTACTCTTGGCAGATTGTAGGGGACCATATGGGATACTGGGGCTTCAAATTCAGTCCATGTTATCCACATGAAAGGCAAGCATCCTCTAACTTTATTGTCTTTCCAGCCCCTTTTGCCACCAATTTTTATGAATCATTATTTAGTCCATTGTGGTATGCATATAACAAGGTAGTCTATTAGCCTAATGGTGTGAGCCAATTTCTCTTAGCAAAACTTTCACATGTATCTTTCATTGGTTCTATTGCAATCAAGAAACCTTAATATGCATTGATATCACACATATTCATATACTTTTTATTGTTTCATAATATGTATTTGGGCACTATTTAACTTTTTGTTAAACTTTTTGTATAGTATAATAATTTTATTGAGTCCAAACTTAGAATATGTTATAACACACTGACTATTATAGTCATAAAACAATAGCATGATATAATACATTGAATATTATAGTTACTAAAATAATAACATGTAAAGGTTCAAATGTAATATAAGAGTTAAGGTATATACTAGATTGTACCCAGCCCATATTTAATTCCCAGCATAGCATTTCTTTTTTTATTTTTTCTTTATTTAAACATTTTGATTACATATATGATTGTGGTTAAGTTTCAGTCATGTAAAGAACATCCCCCTCACCAATGCACCATTCCCACCACCAATGTCCTGAGACTCCCTCCCTCCCACCCCACCCAAACCTGTACTCCAGACAGGTTTTCCAGTTCTCTCATTCATTCACGTGATTATGGTAGTTTTCTGTGTAGTTATTTTTATAACTGCACTCACCACTCTTTGTGATGAGCTTCATGAAATGAGCTGGAAGTTCCAGCCCTCCTCTCATTGTCTCTGTTGATTGTTGCAAAGATGACTTCTATTTTCTTTAAAATCCATAGATGAGTGAGACTATTCTGTGTGTGTGTCTCTCTCTCCCTCTGATTTATTTCACTCAGCATGGCAGATTCCATGTACATCCATGTATAGGAAAACTTCATGACTTCATCTCTCCTGACAGCTGCATAATATTCCATTGTGCATTTCTTATAAACGCAGCTGAAGGCAATCTTTGAGACACTCAAGCACCACTAGGTGTGGCTAAGGAGGTTCCAGGACATTTGCAATAGCCTGTGAATTATTGGAACTGCAGGGTTTAAACATCCTCAGGCTTTCAAATTGAACAACTGATTTGCTTGACTGAGAATTGTAGAGGAACCTCAGAAACTTGGAAAAATCTTTGTACATACAAACACACACACATACACACAATAACCAGTAGCATGTATACTTGGCACATCTGGAAAATTAATTGTTTCTTGAAATTTTGATCATATTGATTCACAAATTAGTGTCTAATTGTGTGATTTTATTACTTTTAGTATAAGTTGTGGAAACAGTTTTAAAGTAAATGTAAAATATCATTATTATGTTTCATGATTTTTACAAAGAAAAATAGATGTTTTAGTAGTCAGAGACTGTATTTGGTGAGAGATATATCTCCCACAAAGAGCTTAGAGGGTCCAAAATAATCCCCAGTAGCAATATCTAAACAGGCTGAAATTTAGTGCTAAGCCCTGTCAATATGGCATTTTTCAAGACTAGCAATCACTATGGGGCCAGCAGGACACCTATGCAAGTGCTATGGGCCAATTTGTGTTAAGGGTCAAACTAGTTGCTTATATATTCAGGTCATATATCCCTGACATCTGAACTATCTTTCTGACCTAGAGTACATAGATCAATAAGAGCAAGAGCACACACACACACACACACACACCCTGAGCGTCTGCGGGTGTGGCCCAAAAACAAACAAAAAAAAAAAAGTTTCCTGTTTCTCCTGTTTATAGATATTATAATATATGCTTGTGAAATATATGCATACAACATAAAATGCAAAGCAACTAATTATGGCCCCTGTGCAAAGATGCATGCAAATTCGTGAAGCTTTCCATATTTTTGTTAGTCTACTTAAACTATCAAAATAAATAGTTTTGATAATTTAAAGCAAAGAAACTGATTAGGATTGTAGAGGAAAGGCCATTAATTTGACTAACCTAATGACCTAATCCTATTGTTAATTCACTAAATTACTCAAATATGGAGTCATCCCATCTTCTAAATTCTAATTTGAGACAATCAATCTGATGCTTAAACTTTTTAAACTGGATGTTCTATTACTCAAAGACTAATATTTACTAACTGATTCATTTGTATTAGATTAGTTGTTCTTTACATAAAATGGCCACATCAGCAAATATCAAGAGTTTCATTTTGACTATAGATATCCAGGGGTCAGGAGATAGTACAGCTGGTATAATTTCAGGGTTGACCACATGCCAGGCATGAAACCTACCTGGATTTTAATTCTGGCAATACTAGCAGGTTTCTGAATCCTGTGAGCTATTTTCCTATAGGGCACCAGGACTGTCAAATGTCCTATGTGACTCTGCAGTACAAGTTACTAGAGTAGCATTAGATTCACTGGCACTGAACTATCAGCCAGATGACAGAAAAGGTTATGGGGCTGCAGATCTCCTGAGCTCCCTTTTTATAATATGTAAGTTATGAATATAGATATCCTATAACAGAAAAACAAATCGAATTGCTCAATGAGTATTTAATTTATCACAATTGTATTTCAATGAGTATTTAATTTATCACAATTATATTAATTGAAAATGTGTATTATTTTACAATGTTACATTACTTAAACACACATATTCAGGAGAGTCAGAGTTGCCAGGTTTGGCCCAAAAACAAAAACAAAAAGGTAATGTAAATAACTTTCTTTCAAAGAATTATACAATAAAAATATAGTATAAATCTAAGAGGAATATAAACATGAGTGAAACAAAATATTCCTTTTTTTTTTTTTTTTTGGTTTTTGGGTCACACTCAGCAGTGCTCAGGAACCTTATGGGATGCCAGATGCTGGTATTCAAGCCATCATCTATCCTGGATTGGCTGTGTGCAAGGCAAAGGCCCTACTGCAGTGTTATCTCTCTGGCCCCAACATTCCCATTCTTATATATTTATTTCTGAATGAAATTTCTCCCTGAAGAAATGTAGACTAATTTGAGATAAATTATTATTAATTCTTAGAATATATATGGCAGGAAAAAACATCAGTCTCAAGAAATAACAAGGGATATCAAAACTCCAAAAGAGGTAACCTAAGTGGCCAAACCTTTCCATAACTTCATCAATGTTAAAATCAGAAAGAATCTGACTCAATTTGACTCAATGTACAGTGATTTATAGCTCGCAAATAGTGCAAACAACTGAATATGACACTGGCTCTGTCGATCTCCAGTAACATGAATGATGTAATCCTCACTTATTGACATCACTATACTGTTTAAGATCTCAGAGGTATGACTGAACTTAACAAAACATACAATAGGCAAATTGACCCCGCATCCTTTATAAACAGTCTCTCATGCTTCAAGCATATCATTATCTATGTAACAATTAGCTCAGTGTGAAAGAATGAAGACACTTCACTATGCCGTATTTAGCAAAGATGCCTTGAAAGAATTGTGGCCATAGGTGGATTATATTTTAGAGATGTTGGTGTAAAATAAAACCAGAAAAACAGTGAATGCCAAATAATGTTATTTTTTACTCACAATTCCATGTATTGATATTTTTATAATGCCTCAATAGAGAGTAAATTTGATTACAATGGAATTTCAACAGTTCTTTTCTCAGAGAGAAAGTAAATCTTGTATGAAGAATAGATTTGGAAAAAAAATATAAATATAATGTTAAATAAAGAAGACAGAAATACCAAGTATCACTTGTAAATCTCAAAAAGTAAATGTAAATCTCAAAAAGATTATGGAGGTGTACCATTGCAAATGAAATAAACTTGTTTTGGGGGCCGGGCGGTGGCGCTGGAGGGTAAGGTGCTTGCCTTGCCTGCGCTAACCTAGGACGGACCACGGTTGGATCCCTTGCTTCCCTATTTGGTCCCCCGTGTCTGCCAGGAGCAACTTCTGAGTGAATAGCCAGGAGTAACCCCTGAGCGTCACTGGGTGTGGCCCAAAAACCAAAAAACTAAAAATAAAAATAAAAAAGAAATAAACTTGTTTCATCAGTAAAGAATTATAATTTTGGCCACCCAAATATTAAGCATAAATTGGTTTAACTTTTATTTTTAAGTGTGGAGATATTAATTTATATGTTGCTCATTACTACTGCTACAGAGCAATAACTCTTACTGAAATTTTTATGAGAAGCTTGCATAAATTTTCATAAAAATTTAACTATGGGGGCCAGGCAGTGGCACTAGAGGTAAGGTGCCTACCTGCACTAGCCTAGGACGGACCGCGGTTCGATCCCCGGTTCCCATATGGTCGCCCAAGCCGGGAGCGACCTCTGAGCGCATAGCCAGGAGTAACCCCTGAGCGTCACCAGGTGTGGCCCAAAAAACAACAACAACAAAAAATTCAACTATGGGCCTAAAATGAAAATATTTATTTATTCTTATTGTTTTAAATAATAAATTCAATACTTATCTTCTTAATATATTACTATAAATAAAATTTACAGCAAAGTAACAAACTAGCTTTTAAAAATTGCATGTCTACTTTGTGCATAAAAACTTTAAGTAGTATCATAGGCTGATTATTAAAGTCTCAAAACTATCATTATCAAATACTATCATTTCAAAGATAATGAAACTAAAGATAGAGATGTTAAGAAATATGTGCAAAGTCAAAATTTATTCAGTATTTATAATATTACATGTATTTCTGGACTCCAAAATATGTCAATGAACATATAAAGGATGTGAAGCTTTCAACTAGCAAAAAATACAATTATTCCAAATCATTTATCTACATATACTTTAGGTATTTGTATATAGGACTTCATGAATACTAAACAAATCCTTAACAGTGAATTATTTTCAAAGCCTTTTGCAAATTACTTCTAGAACTCAAATGACCTATTTACTGACCTGGAACTTGGTGTTAGAAGTTCTTACTGATCTTTAACCACATATACCTTATGGATTCTCGCATCTGTAAAAGGGTTTTATTTTAAACATTTATAGATTTATGGATTTATTCATTATAAATTACCCACTAGAGAGCGAGACATTTCATTGTAAAATACCCTCTACTATTGATTCAGTAAAATGAGGTGTGATCATTGAGCAAATCCTCCTGAATATGCATACTCTTAAAACTAGTTGACTCTCTTCTTTAAGGTTTGCTGGGAATTTTATATGCTTACTGAAGAAGATTTAATCTGACATTTCTATCATATGCACATGTTATATCAGAATAACACATCTTAACCAAAGATTCTGAAGTGATTCAACATCTTTGGATGCATGGAAAAAATATCCGTAGATTAGTACAAAAACTATGATTTAAAATATCATTTTATTTTGGTAGATCTGTTAAAATGTATTAATTATGTGAACTGTTAAGAACCTAGTTTTGGGGGCTGGAGAGATAGCATGGAGGTAAGGGTGTTTGCCTTGTATGCAGAAGGACACATTTTGAATCCCGACATCCCATAATGGTCCTACGAGCCTGCCAGGAGTGATTTCCCCCAAAATAAAAAAGAACCTAGCTTTGATACAGGAAAAGAATAAAATGTTTATGGTGTTTTCAATGGGACAGTTAAAATATATCTGTTAGCTTTGAAAACTTTCCTTTGTTATCTTGTATTGATTTTTTTTATTTGTCTAATGGCTCAGAGTACAGGTTAGTGGCTTCAAGATTCAACTTCAACTCATCTCTTCTGAATATTGTTATTAAACTTAGATTCAACTTAGATGTTTAAATAAAATGGGAATATCTATTTATAAGGCTGATATAATAAAATAACTCTACTTATTTTTTATTAAATACATTAGGAGTGATTTGGAGGCATTC
This sequence comes from Crocidura indochinensis, assembly GCA_004027635.1. NCBI lineage: Eukaryota > Metazoa > Chordata > Mammalia > Eulipotyphla > Soricidae > Crocidura > Crocidura indochinensis. The sequence goes on along the minus strand of PVKC010000183.1, from coordinate 16,488 downwards.
TAAAAAGTTATTAACAATAACATGAAGGGGCCAGAGAGATAGCACAGCCATAGGGCATTTACCTTGCATGCAACCATCACAGGACAAACTGTGGTTCGAATCCCGACATCTCATATATTCTCCCAAGCCTGCCAGGAGAAATTTCTGAGCACAGAGCCAGGAGTAACCTCTGAGCCCTGCAAGGTTTGACCCAAAAACAAAAACAAATCAAACAACAACAAACAAAAAGAAGCCTGATTATGCTAAACAAAAATAAACACACAAATTTTGGAGGGTGGGACACACCCAGTGATGTTCAGGGATTACTCCTAACTATGCGTGCTCAGAAATCGCTTCTGGCTTGGGGGATCATATGGGACGCCAGGGGATCGAACCGCTGTCCGTCCTAGGTTAGTGAGTGCAAGGCTGATGCCCTACCACTAGAACCCCTAAACACACAAATCTTATTGCAAATAATTTAATGTGACTGTGCCACAAATATTAAAGTCAAATAATACTCAAAAGTGATAGCACACCAATGGGGTGTTTGTCTTGCACATGGCTAACTCAGGACAGACCGGGGTTTGATCTCTGGTGTACCATATGGTTCTCTGAGTCAGGAGAGATTTCCGAGCACATAGCCAGAAGTAACCCCTGAGTATCAACAAGTGTGCCCTCCCCCAAAAAATATGTTTTCTTAAAAAAATAATATCTATTTAAGATGTCCTTGAATTTGGTAAGAAGTGGAAAAAATGATAATGGCTCCATCTTATAAGGCAGTAAATTTGAATGGAAGCATCTATAATATACCCAATTCTACAAAACAATATTTCTTGTTTTTACTCACAAGACAGAAAAGAGAATAAAAGTTGACTATAAAATTGGTAAGGAAGTGAAAAACACAATTATTTTTTCCTACATTGTCCCAAGCTTCCTACATGGTGAGGGCAAGCTTGAGATGAGAATTGCTTAAGGGTGAGTGAGAACATATTTGAAAACTTTAGTACATGAGATTAAGGGAAAAATAAAACAAATATGGTGAGGTTATAAATCTGTTTATAAGGAATCACTAGAAAAAGTCAAAGGAGCAGTCTTTGCATTCTCCGTGTTATATTATTCTATTAAGAATAGTTGTTTCTTTGTTAAAGTATTTGTTTTTTGTGTGTGATAAGACAGGGTTTATTAGATCTGGAGAATATTATTATAGCAGGTAGAATTCAGGGACTATAATTGCACATTTAATCATCTTGAGAGGTAGAGACAAGCAAATATTGTTTGATTTTTCTGAGTATTACTAAATCACTTCTTTTTTTACTTATATAATTTGTATTTTGATGAATTAATCAAATGTTCCATTTAAATTATATGCTCATAACAATGTTTATTTATTTTTTCTCTTTACTTATATTTACTGGTGGATTCGCTATTGTCAATTTCTTTTTTTTTTTCTATAAATCTTTAGTTAAGCATCATGATTATAAGCATGTTTGTAGTTGGGTTTCAGTATATAAAATTTCTACTGGTCAACGCAAATACTTGTTGATAAACATGTCCCAAATATTTGATAAACTCCTCAGAGAGGAAAAACTGAAAATAATCTAAGCTTTCCACTGCTTCCCTACAAAAGAGAACAACTCAGTTTTGCATGGAAGAAAGAAGGAAAACGAAAGAAAAAAAGAGGAAGAAGAAAAAGGGAAGCTCTTCAGCTACCAACTTTCTCCTTTAATTACACCATTTACTAGAAGGTAAATAGTCATATCTCACCTTGGGTAATTCTCATTTATTTTATTTACTCCTCAACTTACTCAAATAAGAGTTCCATCCATCATCATTTTCTTCATGTACTTCCACTGTTCTTTCTATGATTTTTCGTTTACAGGATGCATGGTCTTTTGATTGATTCAAATGTTTTGGTGCCCCTCATTGTTCAAAATTTTCTTCTCAGAGCCAGGCTAACTGATAAAACATACGTCTTTGCAAGCTTGGGACTTTGTCATCTTCCTGTGTTTCCACGTTAGCTCGAGTCAAAAGATAATTTAAAATATATATCCCATAATTTGTTTTTAATTTCTATAACCAGTGATCAATAAATACATTTAAATAAAATATTTTCCAAATCTTGCAGGTTATTCTGGATTAGTTAAACTAAATAACTGTGTATCTTTTTCCTCTTCATATATTGCTTTGAGCTGGCAACCTAGTGTAGGGTTTAAGAAAAATGCTTTGCATGCACTGCTGTGAGTTTCGTTCCCACCACACCATTTTTCCCCATCATCAGCCCAAGGACTTCCTGACATGGCCGTGAAGGCCATGCAGAGAACCTACCGGTGTAGAGCTATGTCCTCACGACCAGCATCAACTGACAAAGGAGATCTGGCAATGATCTTCAGGTCTCCTGAACTTCACTTGAAATTTACTGTATATATTTAGTTTTTTAAAAATGAGTTTACTTGTGTAGTCAGAAAAAAAATTCCAATTTAAGTGTAGGACATATTCAGTTTGATAAAGTAGTTCCAATAGGAATTAGTATAATTAAGAAAACAAAGATATGTTGTGAAAATATATACTATGGTATGTGCCAGAAAGATAATACTATGGTTCAATGTTTTCTTTTTTTTTATTGGCAAAAACTAGTTTAAACCATGACACCACATTATGATCCCTAAGCACAAGGCAAAAATTCTGAATATCACCATGTATATAGCCCCATCTCCAAAGAAATAAAACTGTCTATGTGGTATAATATTCCATATTGGTTGAAAACATCTTTTAGTAAACTTGAAGGATCAAAATGTTCTTCATCAGGATATTGCAAATTATTTTTTCTCAGCAGATAGTGTTAATGATCCATCCATTCTGTGTAAGATTAAGGAAGGTGCTTTATTAGTGTAATTAAGGGAAACTGCCTGTGGATGGCTTAAAAAAATACTTAAGAATTTTATATCTTCTTTTAAATTAGTGACCCAGACAGGGGTGTGAGGTCATTCTTTAGACTTTTCATTGTACCCAAAGCAAAAGAGAAATGGAAGCATAAGGAGAATCATCTTCATTTGCCCATTTTACGCTTAATAAGGCACTTTTACACACATACTTAGAGCTCTCTTGTAACTGTACTACTTCTAATTAATGCTTGCCACCCCTTATTCATGGGCTTAAGAACAAAACCAGAAATAACCCTTCAGAGGAGGAAAAAATAAATTTAAAAAAATAGATATTTCTGAAAAAATTAGGCTAAATTAGAAATGGTATTAATTATGAAAATATTTACAAGAGCTCATTATTATGCACTCATTCATGTTATTTCTGGTAAATAATTAACAAAACTGAATATGTTTATGTGATGCAAGTGTTCTGGGCAAGTCACTTTAATTTCATACTTGATGCTAAAGCTTATGCTATGTTTTTAGTTAGTGCTGGCCTATTAAGCTGCTAATTTATCTACTGTTGTGAAGGCTTCTGAAATGCTGCTCCATAAATAATAGAGCAGTGATCCATAACCACCTCCCATGTAACAGCATCGAATCCACTGCAGCTAATAGGAACAAACTGCCGGTTGCTAGGTGCCAAAATGCTGCTTGCCTATTTAGGAAGTGATATAGTTTTGTCTCCCTGCTAAGATGACAAAACTGTAATTAGAGATTAATCAAGAGCTACATTAGTGCCACAGTTTCCTGCAGTCTGACTTTTGTTGCCCACCAGCAGTTAAGTGCATCTGCCTGTATTTACCAGTTCTCTGGAGATTTAGAAATTTATTGTCATATTTACAGGAACAGCTGCCGTGCAAGTTGTCAAATCATAAAGAACTAACTCAAGAGAATGCATGTAATTAACTACTGTCTATTTATTTTTTTAACATGAGTCTTCATTTGAAAAAGATTAAGTAACATATCATATCACCAGGTTTCTTTATTTTTTTTTTCAGGTCTTAGATTTTGTTATTTTTCATTAAAACATTTCCTTTTCCATCAACTTCAGTAACTCATACAGAATAATCAAGATGAAGGCAGATTCATGATACTTTCAAAGAAAACTTGGATCTTGTGTTTATTTGGGGAACAGGGTGGGTAATGGAAGCTAATATATCTTAAAGATAGAGTTTTCTATTGTTTTATTGATAAATAAATATTGATTTGCATAAAATCATTCTTAAGTTTCACGTGTAAATTTTTTATAGTTTGCAGTACTTTCTTTTGGGAAAATTTTCTCTTAACTCTTATTTACATAAATTGCTTTTTAATATTTTCAAATGCTCTTGCTTAAGGGCATGTTATTTACAATCATTATACTTTATAGAAAACAAATCCCTTAAAACACACATTTAGGTTAGATGTTTACCATAAAATATAGTCTGAAAATTAATTCTATTGAAAGATTATAAAAGTTAAAATATTAAAAAAAGAGAAGGGAGTAAGAAGTATTAAATAATAAATGTCATAGCATTTACCTGTTTATACAATTATTTTAAGACCTAAAATGGAATTAATATAATTTATTTCTTTAATTGTTGCAGTACAAAAGATGAATAGTCAGATGTAAATCATAGGACAATTGCATTTTTATAATAGTAATTTTAATTATATGCACAGCACACAGATTTTAATGTATATACATTAAGTCATTTATAGTAATGAAATATTTTGAATGGAAAGAAATAATATTTTTATTGTTCTAATTTATAGCAGAATCTTTGAAAAGTTCTGACCCGTTCAAATATTAAATTTAATACAGAACAAATTTTCCATTATCACGATAGATTAAAATCTCTAATCATATTATAATATTAGATACCACTTCAAAGTATGCTGAAAATTTGTACACAAATTTTTTTTTGTTATAGAACCATGTGCCACTGTAAAACAATCCGACATCAATTAATTTGGGGTTCCATAAAAAGAGTACAATTTTCTCTTGGAACTCAACGTTTTATTTATTCTTCTTTCAAAATGCAAGATTGAGACAATTGTTTTTATTTTTATAAAAATATTTTAATTTACATATTTAGTATAAAGTTAAATATGATAAAAGTATTATGCAACTTCAGAATAAAGGAGAATAAAAAAGATTGATTATAAAACAATTTGCTCTAAAGTTAGTCAAATTTATTTGAGGCTTCATTTTTTTCAGTCTTTGTAACAAATTTCTATGTATTTTGGAAGTATTTCAAGTTTATAAATAAAAATAGAAAAATGAACATAGAATTTATTCATATTTAACTGAAAGTGTCTTAAGAATTGAATTTGGATAATGAAATGGATCTCTGCTCGCTCATTACTTTAATTTGCAACTAAGCAGAGTAAATTAGAGGTGAACTTAGCATTGAAATCAGATAAAAACTCTATTATTTAAAATATTCTATTCAGAGTTTTACTGATCATATAGTAAGTTAGTATACTATAGCACTTGCCTTTCTAGTCATTGGTTAAAACAAAAAATATATTTAGGGGAAATACTAGAGACACCATAACTTTAAAAAATGATCTACTTATTGAGCATTAATTTTGAAATTTTGAAAGCATTAATTTTTAAATTTAAAAAAGTGCCCTTTTTAAAAGTGCATAGTTATTTATGTTTTGAATATACTCCTAACATACACATCAAAGAATGTTTTAAAATTGTAAACACAATGCTATAATGTCTTAATAAAGGCATTAAAATGAAAAGCATTATAAAATTAAAAATTTATTAGCTGGGGACTTATGGAAGTAAAACAACAGTTGTTAAAAAAAAAAAGAATTTTTCTACCTGAACATTACGTCCCCTTCAATTGAAAATCAGGCTAGGAATTAGAGTTCTTCAATAATGTTAATTACAGGCCAACCAGTTATAAGCTGAGGTCAAAATTTATTTTACATAACATGTCATTATCAATGCTAAAAAACATCTCTTAGTAATGCAAGTGGGAGTGAAGTGCTTCAACAGCTAATCACTAGACTTACTTTCACTATTAGTTTATTTGTTCTCCAATTTAAGAAGCAATAATAATAGCAACAATAAAACTATTTTCTTCATAAAAATTCCAAGCTAATATTGAAAACCTGGAAATAAATGCTTATTACTCATTGCTGTGAGTTATCAAAATTCAACAATTCAGGATAACTTAAAACTATTAGAATTTTTGTATACTGATTAACTTCTGCATTTATTTATCATTTATACGGCTATATGAAAGCAAAAACTGATACAATTTAGTGACTAATGTAATTCTCTTGAAGTCCATATTTTGGGATTGAACACCATTTTGCTCTAATTTTGTTCTATTTTTTAGGCAAATGAGTTGTATCCCAATTTTCTCATGTTAAAAAATATGGGGAAATTTGCCAGTGAAAGTTTTTTACACTTTCCAACAATTGTACCAACACGATTACCACGTTTGGATTTGTTTCTAAAATAAATTCAAATAAAGTATAGTTTTTCTACCTACACAAAATTCTAATTATATAACTAGGCAATTAGTATTATTATTTGTCATATATAACCATTCATTCAGCTGATACATAAGTTTTAAAATGTTTACTATTATTACAATAAAATACTGAAATTAAGATTCTCATGCATGTATTTTTCTTTTGATATGCTTTGGACTAAATTTTAGTAACAACCTTTAGAAGAACAAAATGAAAGTGCTATTTTCAAAATGTTTTGCCAAAGAACTAATGGGATTCCTTTTCACATTATATTTATCTATTTAGATTTCTTTTCCTATTTTCCATTTTTAAGCAATGCATTTTTTTATTTTAATTTTTGCCTTTGGTTAAAATTGAATACAAGAGTCTATGTTTAAAGATCTTTATTTCAAATAACTTAAAAATCTGCTCAGTTATATTAGTCTTCCTATGTTCTTGCACTAACGTCTACTGAAATCCCTGTCCCTGCTCGATTAAGACCAATTCTCCTTCTGTATTGTAACCTCAATCCAATCATCCAATTCCAATCATTTTTTATTTAGGCTCACCTGTTTCCTTACCATTTTTGACTGCTAATGCGATATTTTAAGATTTTGTATTCTGTATTGGCTACAAACCTCTTTATTTATTTGAATAAATATTCATATATTTTAATCTTAAAATGTTTAAATAATTTGGATCACCTTTACTGCTGCTTCTAAACTTCTTTTGGACTTTCTTCAGAAAATGATAATTATTTTATGCAAATTGTTAAAACGTCTGATTCATTCTGTCCATACATTAGGCTATGAATTTATACAGATGTAGCATTTAATGTGTTTTCACATTAAATTATATGTCTTTCCCTCTTGTGAGTATGCAATGACTCAGCACCTTGAAATACTACTTTATTCTGAAAGCATTGATTTTCTTTTTTCTAAATATTTTGAATATTTTTCTACTATTAAACAAAGTTTTATATTATTTCTTCCTAAAATAATGAAACAAACTTTGTTTATTAAATAATTTATTAATGCCTCTGAAATTACTTATAGAATAACTACTTATTTCTACAGTATTTGTTATATATTATATAAAATATGCTAAAGTAATTTCTTAGTTTTTCCTGTTTGCTAATTTCTTGCAATATAGCCAAATTGTTTATATTATAATCGAATTATCAAAGACATTAAATTTTAAGTAGTCTAATTGTTTTGGCCTATTAATTGCCATATTATTCTAAATGTCCTGCTAGTTTACAATTAAATCCATTAGTGTTTCGATTCAAATAATGAGTGCAATATGGATTAAAAAATCTTCCTTTCGAAATTTATTCTTCCCACTAACAACATGACAACTTCAGACACTTCATATTTTTAACTATACCTTTCTGAACATTTTTTTATGGTTGGAACTACATGATTCTTTATATTACCTTTTTAACCTATATTATGACCTTGAAATTCTGGAAACTTTGGTATATAAAGACAAAGAGTAACTTAATTCTGTTATATACACAAAGAATCTATGAGTCTTAGTATAAATAGAAACTGACATAAGGCCAAGGAGGGATCCAGGCTGAATTTATTGAAGCTGCAGCCAGGGAAAGCACAAGGGAAACTTCACAGAACAGTATGTTTGGGCTTGTTACTGAACAAAGTCCAAGGAAGCTTTTAAAAGCACAGAGGAGGGAAAAAGTAACTATTTAACCATGGTGGTGTGGGTCCATATAGTTAGGTGTACAGGTCGTGCAGTGGACAAAATTTGCTTCTTCACATGTTGCATGTCTGATAATACACAAAAAGGCATATTTTGTCTCTGCTTTAAAAATATTCATCAGGGGGCCGGGCGGTGGCGCTGGAGGTAAGGTGCCTGCGCTAACCTAGGGAGGACCTCGGTTCGATCCCTCGGTTCCCCATATGGTCCCCCGTGCCTGCCAGGAGCGACTTCTGAGCGCATAGCCAGGAGTAACCCCTGAGCGTCACCGGGTGTGGCCCAAAAACCAAAAAAAAAAAAAAAAAATTCATCCCATTGGCATAAGTTATAGTTATTTAAAGATGGAGGAAAATATTACATTCAAGGGTCAACACAGGGTCTCAATGCGTTGGCATCAGCTAGTATAGTTCAGTTGTCTTTCAAAAAGTCTTCTTCCACTTTTTCAATTGTTCAGAGACACATAGTTTATCATTTCCTTTTGAGGTAATAATCACATAGATCAAGAACTTTATGGTTAGGTGAGAATGGGGCCCCAAATGCCCATATTCTATCTAAATTTCGTTTCCCATACTGGTTCAGATCTAGTTTCATATAATCCTGGCCCATAGCCACAAACTATAACCTGTTTCCTGTAACTTCCCAGTTACTGCAGGTTGTAATTTGTGAAGAAATTTAAATTCCTAAAATTATTAATTATAATAGGATGCAGATCATTCAACAGTTCTGCAGTCTCTTCTGCTTGATCGTTTGTGTAATAAGGGAATAACTTATGAAAGAAGTTCCATATGAATAACCACTTCATTATTTTAATTTTTAATTAATTAGTTGTATTTAATTTTAAAATTTTTATTTATTTTAGTTCATTATTTTAATCAACTTCTTGTTTAAAACAAAGACTCAATTGAGTTTATTGCAAAATTTCACAAATTTTAGTCACGGTACTCAGAGTTTATTCAGTGCCAAGAATTGAATCTGAGACAGTCCCATGCAAGGTCAGTACGTTAGCAGTCACCATTTCTCTGGCCCCAGAAAATAATCATTTTAATTTATGTATTTTTAAAGGCATTTGAGCACATATTCTCATATTTCTTGTCAATTTCTATAAATTAAGGACAAATCAGTCTGTAGAAGACTATCTAACTCTTTAAACTACTTAAGATATGGAAAATTCCATTATTTTTTTTCTAGCTTATTGTTTACTGTTGCACAGGTGACTGTCAGTCATATTATTCCTTTGGGCCTTTATTTTAATTCAGATTCTAACTTCTCTGGTGTCTCAACATATACAATTTGCTAATATGCTTTCACAATCATGGCTAATGTGAAGGGGTTGCTCTTTACATGACTGAAACCCAACTACAATCATATTTGTAATCAAGGTGTTTAAATAAAAATATTAATTAACAAAAAAACTAAAAAAAAAAGAGTAATTTAGCACTGCTAGATGTGGCTCAAAAATAGACAAAAAAAGGGAAAAAGAAAATAGAGCTAAGAATTTACATGTATAATGGCTTTTTTCATAGGTTAGACTTGGATTTACATAAATATTTGCATAAAATAATTTATTCTATAAAATATTCTTATTAAAAATAAAAAGTACATTAAGGATTGTTATATATTTAAAATATAAAAGAGAATAATCCTAAATAATTTAGAAAGCAATTTGATAATGCTCACTAATGTGTAACTATGAATTACAAGACATCAAAATAAAAATTTCATATGATTGTAATATTTATATTATTAGTAGTAGCAGTTGTGTTATACATTTTGCTATGAATAATGTTTCATAAACTAATTGAGTAATTATATTATATTTAACATCTGCCATCCTTGACAATGGAAATTATTTAGTATTGAATGGAACTGAAAAAATTAAAAGAAAATAAAGGAATGTAAAATCTTTAAAAGAAAAAAAAAGATGAAATAATGGCAACATAGCTTTTCACATGTAGTACTACTTTGACAAAAAATAATTTTCTATTGTTGCTTTGTTATGTTAAGGGACCACATCCAACAATGATAGAGACCACTTCAGGTCCAGTGCTCAAGGATTTCTACTGTCAGTATTCTGAGAACAATATGTTACTGAGGATCCAATCCAGTGCTCTTTTATGCAAAGTATGTTCTCCAATCTTCAAGCTTTCTCACCAAACCACCATGAACTTTTGCATTGAAAGTACTCTATTCACATTCTACAACAGAAAAGCAACTATTGATGGTCTAAAATTTTTTTTGTAGATCTGAAATCTAAGTGACAAGTAATGGACTTACTCCTAAGTCCTCATATATATTTTTAAAGTGGTTCTATTCTTAATATTTGAATCATGGCACTGAGCTGTGTTTTTCACTTTTGGTCACAAGAAGAAAAATGGTATCTATGGCAACAAAAATGTAAAAATGTGGTTGCTGACAGCATTGCCATGTGTGAAAGATGACAGCCATCTTTGATAAGTAATGCTATGTTAAGATTTTTTTGTGTTGAATTTACCATGTTATCCAAAATTGGAGAATTGCAATTTTAAAGAAAGAGACAGTTCAGAAATTAAAATGAGTATTTTAGAATCTTTAGACAGAATTCTGTGATGTGCCTTTTGGTTTGGTGCTTGATTTATAAAGCAACTTACCAAATCATGATAAGTTAATTAAGATATGTCAGCATTCAGCTTAGACCAACTATGATTCCAATAAAATCACTAAAAAAAAAAAAAAAAGAAAAAACACATGTGGACAATTTTATCTTTTTTCTGTCCCAAATAAAACATTTTAAGTTATGGTTATCAAAATGTTTGTAAAATTATTTGCGATAGCTCCTTTCTTCTTTCTTTTTATTAAAAAAAATCCAGAATTCACTATTGTCCAAAAACCATCTAGCATACATAGCACATTTAAAAAAAAAAACAAAACATTAGGTTGCTATTTTAAGTGTGGCACAAAACACCTAGAATTGATCCTTCTAAGTGTGCTGTTTGGTAGCATTAAATACATTTTCCTTGCTCTAAAGCTATCACCATCATTTATCTAATGATGTCCCTGCATTTTGCAAAACTAAAATCTCACCATTTTCTATGTTTGCAGTATTTACTTTGCATACTTAAATATAACTATACTAGGGCTTCATATCAGTGGAAATGTACTTTTATGTCTTTTTTAGCATTGTAATCTCAAGGCTTATTTATTTTTATCATGGGTCAGAAATTTCATTTTGAAACTAAGTAATACTCCACTTTAAAAAGGCTTCATATAATATCACATATTTATATTTAGAAAGAGAAATTTTTCTAATTAGTTCCGTTTTCACAAATTAGTATTTAGTGAGACAAGTGTTAGTTATTAGCATTTACTAATAATACTCAGAAATGGTGCACTTACGAAGGTAAACAAAATTTAGTTATTAAAATAGGTAGGAAAAAGTTTGCTTTGTCTTATATATTGTTTAATGTTTTTTTTTATGCAATGTCCATGTCCATATTGAAACTGTGCCCATATTACAATTTGGGATTCATTCATCTTTTTATTTAGATGCTTTTGTTGCTGATGTAATGTTTTTCAAGGGCACTTCATTATATATTGATATATAAACATCAATATGTATCGCTGATACATATTTTATAAAAATATCATTGTAAAATTATATATTTTAAGATTCATAGTAATATGATTACAAAATTTTGCAGGCAGAGACAGAAGAAGTGGGGTAGTGATGAATTTTCCTTTTAGTAGGGAAAATGAGAGGAAATACTTAAACAAATTGCTTAGTCATCAACTCTGAAGCAGCTTGAAAGGGGAAGGCCTGGCTCCTTTCAGATGCAAATACAGGCTCTTTGGAAATGCAGAAACTGCAGCACCACCCAGAGAAGGATTGATCTCAGCAGAAAAGGAAAAGCTTCCAGATACAATGATAAGAATAAGTAGGACATCTTCAACAATCCTAGGCTTCTCCTCTTGACTTTTCTTTAGCAAAAATACTCCTACCTACTTCAATAATTCCAAGGCTGAGGCAGTTTTGAAAAATCCTGTCTTTTCAAAGACAAGCCTACCTTGGAGAGTGGGAGATTTGCCCAAATTTCATTTTGAGATATATACTCTTAATCTATTTCTTCTGGGAAAAATTTTGTTCTCTCTCTCCCTCTCTCTCTCTCTCTACCTTCTATCTTATCCCTCTGTCTTATCTCTCTGTCTTATCTTCCAGCTCTCTCTCTCCCTTTATATATAGATAGATAGATAGATATGCCAGTCTTCTTTTTCTGTCTTTTATCTCTTTTCAGTCTTCTCTGTTCTCTTTCTCTTTCCCTCTACCTCCCTCCCTCTTTGACTCTGCTTTGTCTTTTCTTTTATTTCTCTGTATTCTCTCTTTATATTCTGTTTCCTCTCCCCCTTCCTTCCCCTCTCTCTCTCTCTTTCTCTCTCTCTCTCTCTCTCTCTCTCTATATATATATATATATATATATATATATAATCAGTCTTTTCTCTTATATCTCTTTTATTTTATTTTATTTTTTGGTTTTGGGGTCACACCCGGCAGTGCTCAGTGGTTACTCCTGGCTCCATGCTCAGAAATTGCTCCTGGCAGGCACGGGGGACCATATGGGGCACCGGGATTCGAACCGATGACCTTTTGCATGAAAGGCAAACGCCTTACCTCCATGCTATCTCCCGGCCCGTATCTCTTTCTTTACTGTCCTCTCTCTCTCTCCATTTACTTTACTTCACTGTTCAGCTCTTGAAATTTTTCTCTGCAATGGAAAATGATGAAATATTAAACATGTAGGAGAAGTTAGGAATGAATTTCTCACTACAATCTAAATCCACAGCTCCCCGGTCACGCAGATGGTTAAGAACCAGTTCCTGTGCTCTATAGATCAACTGGATTTCACATACAATCTAGCCATTAGCTGGTGGAGGTGGTTGGGTGCTAGTGCTTATGCTCTGTATGTACTTGTGACCTATTTCACCAGGTCTAACCCTGTCGTGATTTCCTTTTGTGAAGAAGTAGATAGAGCAGGAAGGCAGTAGCACAAGTTGCTTGCGACTACCTCTTTTGCTCCAAACTTCATCCAAAATATTTACATAACTTGGCTGAAATTTCTAAAAGAATTCCTGCAACATCATTTGCAAGTCACAAAAGAAAATCTCATTGAGGAGCAACACACTTTTCATAACTTTAAGATCTCTTAAAAAGTTTAATCATGGCAAATCTTTGTAATAAAAACTTTTTTATTTCTTTTTGGACCACATCCTATGACACTCAGGGGTTACTCCTAGCTATGCACTCAGAAATCAGTCCTGTGTCTGGGGACCATATGGGGCACTAGGGATCAAACCAAGGTCGGCCCTGAATCGCCTTCATGCAATGCAAACGCCCTGCTGCTGTGCTATTGCTCTGGACCCAATAAAAACATTTTTGAGGGGCCCAGGAGATAGCATGGAGGTAAGGCGTTTACCTTTCATGCAAAAGGTCATCGGTTCGAATCCCGGTGCCCCATATGGTCCCCCGTGCCTGCCAGGAGCAATTTCTGATCAAGGAGCCAGGAGTAACCCCTGAGCACTGCCGGGTGTGACCCAAAAACCAAAAAAAAAAAAAAAAAAAAAAAAAAAAAAACACATTTTTGAAAAGTAAGTCTCAATGCAGATCCTAGCTTTAGGCAATTGAGCTTGACCAACAAATAAGATAAACTGTTATAATCCAAAATAATAGGGATATTTTTACATATTTAATACTACTAGTAGATAGGACTGCTTTAGTTAATTAATATTTGTCTATAACAAAATTTTAAATACCATATAATGTTTGACAATGTTGTTTATTCGTTGATAAAAGCAAAACATTTTCCTAATATGAAAAATTTGTCAACACTGTAAAATCAAAGTAGTCAAAACTGAATTAGTATTCTTAATGCTTATAATTACTAACAATTATTACGATATAAAATTATATGGACCTTAAGTGCCACAAGATTTATACATTTTCTACTGACATGTATTTTTCTTATATATTATTCTGCTTGAAAGAAAGAAGCCAAGGCAAGTTTCTAAAATGTGATTTTTTTTTATAATAAAAGTTCCACTGGATAAAAAAAAAAAATGCTTGTATAGTTATAACTTCAGCAATCATTTGGGATCAAACGCTAAATCCAAAAGGCAGCTGCACAGCACAGATGAACAATTTTGTTCTCCACAATTACCTTTATTGTAGATAATCTGATTTGGACTGCTATATGTGGTATGTATGTGTGTGTGTTTATCTAATCTTATCTATGAATTGAAGCCTTAGGTGACTGAATTAGGTCAAAATAGAAAAGACAAAATAGCTAATAAGTAAGAAACATTATCAAAATTTTAAATGCACAATTGTACTCTATTTCTCCAAACCCGGAGCTTTGATGAAAATTGTTTATTGCATGGCTAAATTCTTATCTGAAAAACATCTTCTAGGCTTTGAAGATTTTACCATAGTCTTAGAAATAAAAAATTGAGCAAATTGCAGTGCTTTTCTGTAATTTTGTAAAACAGGGTGTTTCAAGATATATTATACCAGTGGACTCTGTCTTGTACCACAAAACACATGTAAAATACCTGTAATTTAGTCATTTCAAGGCATGCATGAAAAAGGTAATAAACACAAACAGAGACATCCTAGTTTGCAGACATGCAGACTTCACAAGTTAGAAGGAGCTCAGGCTTACTAAATATCAAAGATGAAATATGTACTGCTCACCAAACTACTGAAAATTGCCTTCAAATTTAAGGTGCAATTTATTTCAAATGGGGTAAAGTTGTAGCTGGAAGCAGTGAAACAGAGTTTCACCTGATATATTCTTATATTTATATTATATTTATATATGTTCTTATCTTTATGATATAAGCCAATATATGCATTTTTGCAAATAATTCCCATATTAAGTTCCATATTGATGACTCAATAACTTGAACTTTTAATATTTATATTTTTAAAATGACATTAAATATATTTTGCCCTTCACAAGCTTTTTGATTCTAGATCGACTAGATATTTTTGGTGTTTGAAATTTTTTTCCTTTCATAATACTTTGATCCTTAATATTAAATTAGAATATCTTTAAAACAATACACAACAAAAACAGATAAAAATCTCCCATGTCCACATGCATTAGACTGTGAGCCAGTGTTAGAAATATAAATATTATATTATATGCAATACATGTATATATAACATGATATATTATAAATAATATATGTATATATGTTATATATGTAATATACCATATAATATAAATAAATGTAAATACCACTTCAGCAATAAATCACAGAACTTAAATAGAGACATAATTCCATTAAAGGCAATTTAGCACACACAGTATGTTGAAATTACCTCAGGGTAATCTATATTCTTAACAGGACAATATCTTTTTCAATTCAGTAAATTTTATGAGAAATAAGAAGCATCAATATAGTATAAGCACTTTTCTACCTATGCCGATATTTAGGAAAAGATAATTGTAAAAGTAAAAGTAATTGATAAAAAAGTAAAAGTAAATGTAAAAGGCAAAAGTAATTGTTAAAATTGATCTATTGTAGAAAAAACTAAATATAGTGAGATACAGTCAAACTTAGATGAATGTTTACTTACAGAGTAACATTAATGCTTGAAATATAATTGGATAGGTTATTGTAGAATCTTTGGTAGAGTTTATTTTATAGAGAACTTTTTGACATTTTGCTTTCCTCTTGTAATCGCATTTATTACAAATTCCTTTCCATAACATATATGCATGACGTTCTTAATGGTCTGAGAACAACTTCAGCAAAGTTCAGAACTTTTTGAACTTCAGGAAACTTCAGAAAGCTTTCAACATACTATCTTCATAGGCTTACGATCCATGATGAAGAATAGGGCCTACCATTACCTGTGCATGGTTTAACTCTACTTACTTGAAATTACTGATACTACTATTGTGTATTTATTTATTTATTTATTTTTGGGTCACACCCGGCAGCACTCAGGGTTACTCCAGGCTCTATGCTCAGAAATGCTCTTGGCAGGCTCGGGAGACCATTCGGGATGCCGGGATTCAAACTACTGTCCTTCTGCATGCAAGGCAAATGCCTTACCTCCATGCCATTTCTCTGGCCCCAGATACTATTATCTTTAAGCTTGTGTTTTAAAAATGAAATTCAATGGAAGATGTGAATAAGTAATAGAAATGTTCAAATATTACACACTTGCTGCACTTTGGCTGTGTTGTTTGTATATATTATTTGCAATATCCAGAGTAAAAAAGTTTTTCTGCACTCTACTGGGGCAACTGTGGACTGAGGGGACTCTCTTTCTGTGCTGCTGTCTTTTCTGAATTCTTGGAGCTCTCCCCAAAGACCAGAGCCCTGGGAAGTGAATCCAGAGGTCGCTGCAAGTTGGGGCTGCCAGCTGACT
>PVKC010000182.1:0-82373 GCA_004027635.1 Crocidura indochinensis | reverse complement strand
TCAGTGCCTTGTATATTTTGGAGATTAGCCCCTTATCTGATGGGTATTGGGTGAATAGTTTCTCCCACTCAGTGGGTGGCTCTTGTATCCTGGGCGCTATTTCCTTTGAGGTGCAGAAGCTTCTCAGCTTAATATATTCCCATCTGTTAATATCTGCTTTTACCTGCTTGGAGAGTGCATTTTCCTCCTTGAATATGCCAAAGGCATTTTTAAGGGCTGGTGTTCAAGCCCCAACTTCTTATGAAGAAGGGATGACTCCATATAAATGTAGTATCACCAAAACTTTGACAATAGTAAAAGGTTTCTGAACACCCAACCAACAATTTATTCAAACTCAAATGCTTCATGGGTCTAAGGTGTCTCTGACAGTGCTCACCTATGCTTCACCTCATGGGCAAAAAGAGGTCATGAGTAAAATGTTTAAGAAGACATGGCCTAAGGATTTTATTTCCATTTTCCCCATATTTTTCTGGGCCTATGTAAGCAACAGCGATTACCACTGTCACGCCTTTACTATTTTTTCTTTAACCCTTATCCTTTAAGAAAAAAAAAACAATTTACTGAACTTAAAAAAAATAACTGTAGTAGAATGCCTGTCTTGAATACAGGCATGGGATGAGAAGGGGGCTTTGGGAGGGAGGAATGTTACACTGATGAAGGGGGGTGTTCTGTTTGTGACTGTAATCCAACTACAATTATATTACTTAAATAAAAATATATTTATAAAAAAAATAAGAAGACATGACCTATATAAAAATATTAAAATAGTCTCCAATTGTTCTTTTAAACACCAGAAATGAACAATGAACATAAACAAATTAAATGCCAGCATTTTGGAAAAAAGATTTATTTGCCTTTTTTCAGTCTGTCTGAAAAACTGCAGAGAAATATTAAAAGGTGAGCGCTGCTGGGTGTGACCCAAAAGCCAAAAAAAAAAAAAAAAGGTTGGAAAGGAGAGTTATAGATAAAAAATATCAGCTATCTTATTTCACATATAAAGGAAACATAACTGTCACAAGCATAGGGTCATAGTTCTCATGTGACAATATGTGTCACCACATATCATAACAATGGAATGTATTGAAACCATGGAATCTCACTTTAAACTTGCTAAAGACATGCCAAAACTAAAAAAATTTTAGAATCTGAGGAAAAAGATAAGGGACATGGGCAAAAAGGAAATTGAAACTAATAGCTAACTATTTCTTGAATTTGACAAAAAGCATATACATACAGATTAAGAAGCTGGGCAAAAATTCATAGTAGATAAATGGAAAGAAATTAATGCCAGCATGCATTATAATAAAACATCTGAACAGTAAAGAAAAATAAATAATATACAAGAACTTAGAGAAAATATGCATTTCATACAGGAGAACAGCAATTTGACAATGTTGATCATTTACAAAATAATTTTGAAATGGCAAAGTTATGGAAATGGAGAACTGATGAATGTACTACTCAGTATAGTAAGGAGACTTGGGAGGGAAGGACATAGGTGTGGCCATGAAAGGCAAACACAGGCAACTTGTGGTGATGAAGATTTCTATATTTTGACATTGTATGCTGATAGTATTATTTTTTCCTGGTGCTGACAATGCTATGTTTTGGACTATTCTTTTGCAAACTGTTACCAGTGAAGAAACTTGGAAGCCACAACAAGAGGCTCCTGCACTGTGTCTTTTACAACTACATTGGAATTTACAATGACCACAAAATAAAAATACTGATAAAAATTCAGGCTTTTCCTACAATCTTGTCTATTCATTCACTTACCCTGGTTGCATTTCTTTGGCATTGATATTCATGTGTTTATATAACATTATTTTTATTGCTAATCTTTTGATTTATTCACTGAAGATAATTTAAGTAGATCTATGATTATGAATGCATTATGTGGTAGTTAAATTTTTATAGTATAATTTTAATTTAAATTTTGAATTACTGATGCTTTGGAGAATCTCCTCCTAATTTTCATATCACTTCTTTTTTTTTTAAGAGTTTCATTTATTCCCTGTCTTCTGAGAGACTTTTTCAAGATTGGGTGACTTTGGCTTTATTTCTTTGTCATGAAAGTGGGGATTACAATTTTGATTGGAAATGCTGTATGCTCTGGGGTGGAGAGAGGACACGTCTGCTCCTTGTGGAACTCAAGTACCAAGTAAATCTTTTATTTTTGGAGTCCAAATATCAGCTTGCACATTCTCCTGTCTGGTGGGGACTAGGGTTGGGGATAATGAGAATGCACATTCTGGCTGCTCCATACTGGGTCACAGACACAGAAAGGTTGTAAAGTTGTTCAAGTTTTCTCATCTGACTGGTTAGGAGTGAGCACCAGAGACTATTTCTATCCCTTGGTGGGGTATTGACTGGGGAATAAAGAAGGGCATTTGAAGACAGCAGTTCTTTATTCAGATTTACTTTCAGACTCATTTCCATCACGTCCTCTTTCTCTTCAGAGCCACAGGCCTCTCATTATTGAACCTTTACATATTTCAAAGGATCCCCAGTCTTCCTGCTTCAACCATCCTTGCAGGCACAAAGGATGTGATTCTGTGATCACAAAGGATGGAAGTTTTTCTGGGGGAAAGTTGAACAATTGCTACTTTTTCCAAATTCTGAGACATACTGTTCATTGAACTGTAGTGTTTTCAACGCAAAGGGGGCCTTTATCATATCAAATGTCCACATTCACATGGGACACATTTCTTTCCTTAAAGTTGAGAGAATATGGAAAAATAAAAACTTTTCTGTCTTTAAATTTCTCATTTATTTGATTATCCTTAGAGTTGGGAGCTATGGTGTTCCCTGAAAGGTAGAACCAGGAGCTAAAGAGAAGCCAAAGAAATGTGAGCAGAGAAGCCTTTTTCCTGGGTCTTTCCAAAGTTTCTGCTGTCCCTATCCCCCCTTCCTTGACTCCAGCTGCAAATCTTTCAGCACATTCCCACAGTCAGATTCTTTCATGGCCAGTTGTAGCAACATCCCTGTGATTCCTGAGGGACGTCCCCAGGCCAGTGTGTTTCCTTTTCTCAAGTGTACATGGGAACAGGCTGTCTGGTGGGATTAGCAAGTGCACATGATTTCCTTTACTCTCTCAGTGCTGTTTCCTGTTGGGAATCCCTGAGCTCTGGGCCAAGCAGTTCTCACTTGTTTAAAGCAGAAGTGGGACAGAGTCTGGGTCATGAGCTGCACCCCTCTGTCCCTTCCCAGCAGACACCTAAGTATAGAGGGATGTGAAGAAGCTGGTAGAGGCTCAGCAGAGCAGGTTATAAGATGTCCAGAAATTTTATCATTTGGGTTTTAATAACCAGTTATTATTAAAACTTATCTAAAATTTAAAATATGGGGTTGGAGAGATCGTATAAAGAGATAGAACATAATAACTTGGGCTATACTCCAAGGTTATCCCTGGCTGTACTCTCAAAAATTTCTCCCGGTGAAAAAAAAAGCACAGATTAATTTTTTATTGTTGTTATTGTTGTTTTTGTGTATGCTTTGTTTTGTTTTTATTTCAAGACCATGGTTATTGTTTGGTTGTTGTCTTTATTGATGTGGTGCTTTCAGGTTCTTTTGTTTGATTTTTTTTGTCTAGTTTTTTTTTATGTTTTTCTTCCTTTTCCTCTTTTTTCTTAAATTGACATTTATAGCCTCTAGAACAGGGGTCCTCAAACTTTTTAAACAGGGATCCAGTTCACTGTCCCTCAGACCATTGGAGGGCCAGACTATAGTAAAAACAAAAATTATGAACAAATTCCTATGCACACTGCATACATCTTATTTTGATATGAAGAAACAAAACGGGAACAAATACAATATGTGGCCCGCGGGCCGTAGTTTGAGGACCACTGCTCTAGAAGGACTCCTCCCATTTCTTTCTTTTTTGATTTTTATGCCCCCTTTTCTCTTTCTTTATTCTTCCCCTCCAAACAGAACCACTCAACTTGAACCATCTTGCTTTGCCTCACAAACTGAGGGGGAAATAATGGAGGGTACCAAAACCAAACAGGTGTATGAACATTGAGTAGAAATAAAAAAGTGATCATACTTAAACATCAAAGCCAAAGCCAACGACAACAGAATCGAGACCCAATCTACAACAGTCTAGACACAGAGGGGACCACTTATACTAGCAGTCTCGGTGGTCAAAGGAGGGGATATGGGATGCATGCTGGGAACAGGGGTAGAAGGAGGACAACACTGGTGGTGGGAATGCCCCTGATTCAAAGTCACTATATACCTAAAATATTACTGTGGAAGATTTGTAATTTACTTTGGTCAAAATAAAAATCATTTAATTAAAAAAAAGAAATTTCTCCTAGTGGTGATCAGGAAACTATATGGAATGTCTGAGATCAAATTGGGGTTGACTGTGTGCAAGACATGCCCCTAAACACTGTACCATTGTTCTGCCTCTGTAATAAAACCTTTAAAGTTCATTAATAAACTTTTGGAGAAAAACTTATTTAGGTTATCATGTATATATCTGTGTGTATGTGTGTATATATATGTGTATGCATATATATATATATATACTCATTTATCAGATCACCCTGATGTTACAGTTAATCAGGGGACACTAATAGATCAAAGAGAACTGTTTGTGTTAATTCTTGCGTTCTCTTGTGTAAACAGTTAACAAAAGTTAACTGTGCTAACTTTGTGTGTTAAGAGAAGGGTTACAGGGGCCGGAGAGATAGCATGGAGGTGAGGTGTTTGCCTTTCATGCAGAAGGTCATCGGTTCAAATCCCGGCATCCCATATGGTCCCCCGTGCCTGCCAGGAGAAATTTCTGAGCGTGGAGCCAGGAGTAACCCCTGAGCACTGCTGGGTATGATCCAAAAACAACACACACACATACACAAACACACACACACACACAAAAGAGAGAAGGGTTACAGTACGCTTTTACTTACCACATGAGGTCTGTTTCCCTTCCAATAACTCTAAATCAAACGGTTAGGTAAGTTGGAACCTCTGTTATGCACATGTGTGGTAGGCACCAGTCTTTTAGCAGTGAGTTTCAGGCAGTCCATAGGTGGTTCAGTGATGTGCACTTGAGGTCTAGATGCAATATGGTGCAATGTCATTTAAAACAGAAGGGGGAATGGATATAAGAGAGGGAATGCTGCACTGAGGAACCTTTGGGATCCTGGACTTGGGAATTAAGGTGCTGCCCAGGGATATTCTCTGTGCCAGGCAGCCAAGATGAATTACCAATGGAGTGCCAATGTAAATCTTGCTGGAGCCGACTGGGGACAGTCCAAATCACCTGAACAGGGACATGATCCTCACAATCTCTGCCTCTCTCTAGGCAGCTGCATCCTAGCTCCCCCACTACTTACAGTCCTTCAGAATCCATCCTACCTCCACCCTGGCTATTCCATCCCTGCCCTTTTCTCTTGTTTCCTCTTTCTTCTTTTCTCCTTCTCCCACAACTCAGGTTCCGCACTCTCCCCACCCACCCTCTGCATCCTTAAGCAGGGAGCTTTAGCATCCCTGAACCATTTCATCCCTGAACCATTTAGCTGTTGCCAGACATGTGTTTGGGAAAGCTGCCCCACATAGGGAACTACTTATAGTGGCTGAGAATGTGTGCAACAGTGTCTGAAGAGAGATATGAACACAGAGGACATGATAGAAGAGAAAGAATCATATCCTAGAGTTTATCTGTGGAGCACCCAGTGCACATCCCTGGAATATCTAGAGTATGTCTATGGAGCACATTCCAGTAGCAACTGGATCATATTCTTGTGGGAACTTAGACAGAGCCCACAAAGGTGCATCTGAGGACCATGATGGGGAAGGAGCAAGTTCAGGATGACCTTGATGCTCTAGCTTTTGCCAGAAGATAAAAGATTAGGTTGGTGAGGCAAGGAGTAGGATGGCAGATGGTCTGTGAACTAAATGCCTGAGGTCCCTATGACTAAGACTAGAGACTGAGCAGTAGAGATCATGTTTTTTTCCTGGAGAGAGGACAGGGGAAGAGCAAGTGGGGTCAGCTTCCTGCTGTTCTCTGACTCCAAGCAAAAAGACTTCCTGCTGAGAAGAACAAGAACAGGACCTCCAATTGCCTTATGTCCTAGCTGACAGACTAGCTAGGGTGCTGGTCTCCCCATAGGTACAGCACTTAAACTGCAGGAAGAGATGCCATCACACTGTTTAGGTGGGTCAGGGATCTGTTTACTATAGCACTTGAAGATAAGTTAGCCCAGGCAGCCTTTTGGACACACTGTGGAGGACCATAATGGGGACCCCTAATTTTGGGCATTCTGGTTAGGGAGGGCAATAGCCAATTGAGGGAGATCTCACTGGATTATAAAAGACAGAATTCAACTTACCCATGTGGTCATCTTTGCTTAGTTTGTTTTTGGGTCACTCTCGGGGTGTTTGGGATTTTTTTTTCTAACAGTGCTTAGAGACCATTAGGTATTAGGGATAAAACCTGAGCTTTCACATTTGAAACTTATGCCATTGGAGCTGTCTTCCTAGTCCCCCAAGGGATCATCTTCAACAGTCCTTTGGATCATGGGGATTTGAAACTTTGGAAATATTTTAAATGCAACTTGAGTCACTTCAAATCAGAAGCAGTGGGGGTTGGTGACTGTTCATTTCCAGCCTATGCTTGGAGACAGACATCTGACCTCTGCATGTTTTTGGATCCTGCTTTTCATAGGCTTTGTGATACAAACAAGATCATCTGATAGTCACAGCATGGTTCTGGGTGGTACTTTTAAAATTAGGCCCCAAACTAGTGACTCTGAGATAAAAGTTAGATGAAATTACATGTTATGAGAAACCACTCCAGTACCAAGAATGACAGTCAGATACTTCTAGACAATTTTTTAAAAAATATTAAAAAATAGGGGCCCAGAGAGATAGCACAGCGGTGTTTGCCTTGCAAGCAGCCGGTCCAGGACCAAAGGTGGTTGGTTTGAATCCCGGTGTCCCATACGATCCCCCGTGCCTGCCAGGAGCTACTTCTGAGCAGACAACCAGGAGTAACCCCTGAGCACCGCCGGGTGTGACCAACCCCCCCCAAAATTAAAAATAACACTAAACATGTCAATGTTAAAGATTATCAATAGATCTTCCTCTTTCCTAGCAATTATCAAAAGGAGAAATAACCTAATGCTATATGAGGCTACAACTTGTTCTCTTCTAAAATGATCCATCTGCAGTGGCCACATTAACACCAAAAAGTATGTGATCCTCTGGTAAGCCTAACCAGCACTGCAGCTAGAATTTGTGTGAACGAATTCTGGAGAACATTGTGTTAGCACCATAATGACTTCTGGAGAGCACCACCATCAGAATGTGCATGAGCCCCATAACTAAACAAGACCCCTGGAAAGCATGGATGCAATGTCCAAAATCAAAGTGAACAGTCTTGTCAAGAACGTGGCTAAGTGTTCAAGCTCACAAGCAAAGAATCAGATATATGTGATGCCCTGCCCTAGTCACACACCAACCCATCCTAAATTCAACATGGTGCCTTCTCTTTGAAAGTGTTTTCTAGTAAGTTTTAGCAGTCTAAGACAGAGCAAAGTCATGCTGCTGAAGCTCTAGTTTCTGAGTTGAGCATTTCTGCTGCTTTTTATTTTTGTTTTTGGGCCACACCCATTGACGCTCAGGGGTTACTCCTGGCCATGCACTCAGAAATCACTCCTGGCTTAGGGGAGGCATATGGGATGTCAGGGGGATCGAACCGTGGTCTGTCCTAGGCTAGTGCTTGCAAGGCAGATGCCTTACCTCTAGTGCCACCACTCCAGCCCCATGAGGTGAGCATTTCTGTTGTACAGCATTTCATATGAGAATAGGGACCTGATAAATTTTTCTGTCTGTGCATACGGTCTAGAAACATCCCTGTTTATCTGTGAGGGCAGACATTGTTAAGAGCTGCAGTGTGAAAAGATGAATACCTTTTCTTTTTAATTTGAAAAAGATGATATCTAAGCAGTTTGCCTTGAAACTGAATTGAGTGCTTCTGGGAGATCATGCTTCTCCAGGTTTTAGTCTTGTCTGTGGGCAGTTTGCAATCACTCCCCAGCTCTCTCTATTCATTTACAAAGAAACCTCCTACGTGGTGCTATTAAAATGTGAACTTACTCATCTACTTAGTCAATGCTGGGAGGCATTTCTTTCATAAGTATCTAATGAATGAGCTCTGAAGTAACAGACTTAGAAAATGAAACTTCTCAAAAAGAATATTAAAATGACTTGAAAAGGTGCCAGAAGATACATGGCATATGTGTGTGGCGAGAGTGGACAGGGGTGAAGTATCAAGCTCAGAGGAATAAAGCAAGACTTCCAGGTTAGGAGGGCAAATAAAGTAGACATCAGAGTTGATGTGGAAACAAATGACTCAGATTGAGATAGGATACTGAGGGAGAAGGAGGAGGCTTCTTGTTTTATAGACAGACTCTTACCTAACTATTGAAGACCTGGTTATTATTCAGGGTCTAACATTGGGTCCCTGATTTGCTGTGGAGCTATAATAAGTTGCTTAATCAGTCTGAGTCCTAGTTTGACTTTTTGTAGTAGGGGATAATGACAGAATTTTTTTCCTAGGGTACTTCTCAGAGCTCAAGAGTCTGATTAGTTACCATCCTTGGTAATAATAGTCTCCACCATTGATCCATGTATGGCCTTTTCTGTTGTTTATGTAATAAACAACTTTTTATTTACAAGAGCTTAGTAAATACCCATAAATTCACCCATAGAATATGCCAGGGCAGCACTTAAAATAACCATTTGTCACCCTATCAATCCTCAGTCTCCAGGGCTAATATAATTTGGAGGCCATGTTTTAAGACTATGGGTTCTTCTTATTTGGTGTATTGTTTCTTTATATATTTATAGAAAGTCAAAGATAATGGTTTTCTGAATTTTCCTTACAGTAACGATGAATTGTGTGTAGTTTGGGTGGGGGCTGACATTCTCCTGGAAATCTGTTCTTGTTAAGATCTGTGACCTTTATAACTCCATTATTCTGACTGCTGCTAGATTTAGAAAATGGATACATTGTGGGGGCATCATCCAATGGGAAGGAAGACATGAATTTATGATATAGCCATGTTAGGTGAGTTCTTTTGGGGGGTTCTGAGGTTTGTCTCCCAAGAAACACTCAGGATCCCTGGGACCATACCTATCAATTCTCATCCAACCAGCCAGGAAATTCAATGCTTGTGCTCTGTCATCTGTGGCTTTTCAGTTCCAGGGCCTACCAGGGCTCTCCAAGTGGTCCTTAGGTTACCATGTAACACCAGAATCAAAGTTAGAGTCCTAATCCTGCCAAGATTGTTTCAAGGGAAAATTAGGGTTCTGCAAGTAAGGCAAATCATACTGTGGTTGGCAATGTAGTACAAGACAATAAATGCTTGTTCTTATTGACAATGTTGTCATCGGTTCCTATTCAAGGAACTTTAGAGGCTGTCTTCACATATTTGTGCTAATTTGAAAAACAGTAACTCAGAACAGTTTAATGATTCACCTGGATCCTCACAGCTGCTCTGTGCCAGGACCAGGTGGAAACCCCAAGTTTCAGTGGCTGCAAAGTTCAGTGCCTTCTCATTTCTGAGCATAGCGCATTCTTGGCCTGTGCAGACTTCTGCTCCTAAGATAGTTTCCCCGAGGTTCCAACCCAGCACACTTGCTACAACTATTTCTAAGATCAGCAGCATGAAGTAAGGTCCTCTGAGAACTTGGTTTTCCACTTCTCGTGCACATACAGCAGAGGTGAAACTTATACTCAGTAATTCAAATATATTCCACAGATGAGTTGATTTCATAGTAAAAATGTTCTAACCTTCACCATGTTTCCTACTGGTGGGAAGAGACCGAAGTAAAATTTAAATTTGCCCGTTGAGAGTCTGGAGCACTCTTACAGGTGTTTTCACTTGCTTTGCATATAGTTAAACCCATTCAAGCACTGCCACTGTAGTGTATGTGGTCTCTGAACATTGCCCCAAGTGATCTCTGAACACAGAGCCAGAACCCAATCCCTGAGTAATGGAGGGCAAGCCCCCCCCCCCTTTTACCCCCAAGATTGCCCATTGAGAGCCACTTAGACTTTTGCATTTACTTTTTCAAAAGATTATCTTTTGAATCTGTCTCAGCCTGAAACTAGAAGAGGGAGATGCTGCTGATTCTCAAAGAGCCTCTGACCGGGCCATTGCTGGGCTGGGGCTAACCTGGGGCTGAGTGACCAGTCCTGGCATCACCAGGGCTTGCTGGTTATCCTGGTCTTGGCTTACACTGTCCAGAGTCTCCCTATTTCAGTCTTATTTGGCACCTGACACAGGCCTTGGCATGATGAATTTATGCAAGCTCATAGCTAAAACCACTTCCCCTTTAGGGCTTTTCCAGGCTACATAAAAGGCAGGGCTAATTGTGTGTAGGTAATTTTGATACCTCAACCTTAGTGCTTCCTGGCATAGATGCAGAGCAACAAGATATTGGCTAGCCCTGTCTGCTCTCCTATTTTTGCTTCCATCTCTTACCTTTACCCCCTGTATCTCCTGCTCAGCCACTCTCCACTGGACCAGAATGGCTTCTGCTACCTCTTCCAATGGTAGAGGTGGTCATTTTACCTCTACTAAGGTTGTTGGCACTACCAGAAGTCAAAGACCAAGCCTATTTCTTGGTTAATGAAGAGGAGCTTTGATATTTAGCACTGTAATAAGAGTCTATAGTATCCAAGTTCCTTTTCCATCAACTTCTGTGGACAAAGACATTAGAACATTTTAGCAGACATGATTTTGAGAATAAGTTGCTAAATAGTATACACAATCGAACATCACAGTAATTTAGAAGCATTTACTAAGGTAGCTGAGAACTATTACAAATCTAACGGCAATATGAATTTCCCTAGAATTGTGCAAACCAATATTAAACTGCGTGAGTTGGATACATAATTACGTTTGTAGTGGGGCATAGTATACAGGTAGAACACACAGTTCAATGATGCAAATCTGGTCAAGAGATAAACTAGAAAAAAGTTGCAGGAGGTTTGAAAACAGCTTCTTCTCAGTTGGATTTCTGCTGAGGTTGGGTCCTCCATCCTCTCCTCCATCTTCTCCTTCTGTAGTAGGCTGCTGAGATCACCTGGATGGAAAGACCTTTGGTACCTGGGCAGGAATCTGGGTAGGGGAACCTGCTCATCTCCCTGATATTGGTCCCCCTTCAATTGGGCTTTCTCTTCGGCTTCTACACCATCAGCAATCTCGAAAAGTTGCTGAAGGTTGGGGGGCCCAGGTCCTCATACAAAGCCCCTTTGGTAATAAGAAAGGTGATAGGCATCAACCTCTGGGATGCTGCTCAGTCTTCAGTTCTCTACTGCCAGATTCTGTCCCATTTGAAGGTGCCTCTGATATATTCAGAACAGGGGCCATGGGCACTGATGTACTGGCACACTCAGTCCATATAAAGGAAGCCATCATGGTGATTAGCCACCAAAAGGCCAAATCAATCACCATTGTTGAGGTCTTTTCAGGTCTTCAGGTTCCTGTTCTGGTGCCAGGTGAAGCAGAAACCTCATAGCTCAATCCCAAGAGATTTGGGAGACACTGGTCTGGAAGCAAATGTTGTAACAGAATAAACCCACACAAAGTGGAAAGGAATGGTACAGGTCCAGGAAAATTCCACCATAAGATTTTGACTCTTAATACTAATGCCAACAGGCATATAGCTCAATCATTTCTCCCTGAGACTCAGGGTCCTTATTGGAAAGTGAAAGACCACACCCTGGAGTGGAGAACAGATAGAGTAAGGGACCAATCCCAAAGGTGCTTCAATCCAAAAATTCTTCAATCCAATGAATGACAAGCAAAGAATTATTCTTTCTTTTCTTTTCTTTTTTTTTTTTTTTTTTTGGTTTTTGGGCCACACCCGTTTGATGCTCAGGGGTTACTCCTGACTATGTGCTCAGAAATCGCCCCTGGCTTGGGGGTACCATATGGGATGCTGGGGGATAGAACTGCAGTCCATCCTATGCTAGCGCTTGCAAGGCAGACACCTTACCTCTAGTACCACCTTCCTGACCCCAAGAATTATTCTGAGTAGAATGAAAACTGGATATTACAACAATGTGGAAATTTTTGAGTTCAGACAGAGAAGCTGGTGGGTTTTGGTCATCTGTTTAGATAGAGAGAAGAATATTTCTCTCATCTGATAAAAATTAACACATTAAAAAAGTGTACCTGCACTTTTTTAAGTCCTCTGAGTTAACTTGATGAGCTAGTAGTTTCAGTCACTGTGTGAATGTATCTTTTGCTAAGAATAACGACTCATTTCTATTCTCAACACCCCAATGTGGTTGCTAATCTTTTATTTTCACCCATTTTTAGAGTGAAAACCATGAATGGTAGACAAATCTACCTAGATAACCAGCTAATTAGCAATTGAGCAGGGAGGTGCTAGGCCTGACTCCCCACTTTTTTGGCACTGGTATCTTGGAAGAATGTAAGAGGCAGGTGAGTTTAATGTACTGCTTTGTTTTGGATCTTTTCCCCAGTCATTTCCCCTCAGTTGTCCCAAGGCTAGAATAAAGAAAATTTCTCATGGCTATTTTTTAAGGATATAAAGATGAAGCTGGGTCGTTCTGATTGGCCAGTTGCTCTTCAGGAAGCATTCACCAGCACTGTCTTTTGGTAGGCTCATGACATTGGGCAGGACTGCTGAGAACAAAGCACTTGGCCCAACCTAATACAAATCAATGGCTTGGGAAGCTTCTTTATCTCTTCTGCTCTAGGAACTCTTGACAGACATGCTTAATTATTTTTTATTACTTTTCAAATTCTTTCCATTTGGAAGGCTTCTACATCCCTTCCTTGGATGACTGGTCATGGCTGTGTTTTGGGGTGATGTAGACAGAGTCATGGGACAGGAGGGACACCAGGCAGTGAGACTTGGATCAGGGTTCATTACTCTGGGGAATTCTAGGAAAAGTCCTCTGCTAGCCTAGGACTCAAGGTGTGAGAGAACAAAGCTGTAAAAAGCTGTACATAAACATTTAACCTGAAGAATACTCATTAGATGCCAAAGAGAAAGTTCCATTAGAGGGGGATTAATTTTTACCACATTTTCTTGTGTTTAGTTATAGATGACCAAATTTATAAGTTGTCTTCCCTAATCCCCAAATTTGATAACCCATACTTAGCTATTCCTCCAGCCCATTTCTTCCTCCTTTCTATTTTGGCAGACTCTGGGAGTCAGAGATCACTTGTCAAAGGAGCCAGACTGGGGCAAACATTGTGCCCACTCACATGCAGAAGAGAGTCCAGGTGCTCAGACATGGGTAACAACCTTGACCAATGGTCTGTGCTGAAAACTAAGGATCCTATCACTCTCTTCTAACTCTGGGGCAGAGATCAGATAGGTCAGACCTCATAGATTCCAGAACCCTTTGTAGTCAGGTGCTGCAAATTAAGGTAAAAAATGATATCATGGCATCATTATGGCCTTGCTTTATGTCCCAGTATTTTATGGGTGCATGTCAGCAGAAAGAGAAGCATTCCTGACTTTTCCGAGCCTCTTGAGGGGGCCTCCTGTGTCCATATGGTACTTCCTGGCAGAAACCTGATTTTTCCTACCATCTCATCATGCCCACCAAGGAAGACATAAAGATACAGTATTTTCGCAGTGGTGGAAGGAGGAATAGCTTTTTAATCATGCTCAGTGATTTTAAAAGTGGATTTGAGGGGCTAGGAATATAGGTCAGCACCATATGATCTTCCAAAAAGGAAGTCTCTAGTGAACCCTGGTAATATAGGGCCTTATGTAAAGCTCCATTATCAGACCCTGGCATAGAACTGCCTGATTGATGCAGTATCACTGGGAATAGTCTCTGGATCCCCTCAGGTCACTTGGGAGACCCCCTACACCTCTCAAAAATAAAGGGAAGTACTCTACTTCTGGCTGTCAATGACAGTGCCATATTTCACAGCCCTTCACCAAACTCACAGCACCTCTCCAGCTGATGTGCACCCAACCTTCCAGGCACTGATGAGACTCCCCCTGTGAGAAAGTCAGCAGGGAGCCAATTTTCTAGAATAGAGAAGAAGCAAAGAATATTTTTAAGGCAGTGCAACCATTCTGTATGATATTAGAAGTGTTGGATACATGTCATTGTATACTTGTCAAATCTATAGAAAAACAAAACAAAACAGAGAGTCAGTCCTATTGTAAATTATGGACTTTAGTTAATAATAATACTGCCTCAGTGTTGGCTCATCAATCGTAACAAATGAGCCATGTGGATGCAAGATGTTAATAATAGGGGTAACTGGGGGAGGAGGAGGAGTTTTTAGTACTTCTGCTCAATTGTTCTGTAAAACTAAAACTGCTCAAAAAATACAGGCGATTAAACAAGCCATTTAAGAGGGGGAAATCAGTCAGTCATAAAAAAGAAAAGGGAAAGAGAAAGGATCCAGGGTATCTTTCCTCTCAAGGGAGAGTTTAAGTCTGGTTTAAATGTGCCTCAAATTCTCTGTGAGCCTGTCCTGGGGAAGCAATGGATGTGAGTTCTGAGAACAGAGGGCCCAGCACACTCAGCTGATGAAAGATTTTCTGACTCTTGGCTGCAGATGGGACACCACATACAACCTTGATTTGGGTGGAAATGGGACGTGCCAGATGGGAAATGTGTGCTGTGATAAGAGGAGGTCCTTTCCAGGTCAGTCTGTGCCCTGAAGTTCTGTGTAGATGAGGGACTGGGAGAGGTCCTTGGCCTCAGCACCCCCAGGTGCTGCAGTGTGGACCTTCTGCTCCCCAGTCAGGGCTGGCTGCATTTCTACTCTGCATAAATGTGCCCTGTGGGTTAGAACCAGGGTCAGGCAAGCAGAAAACCAGTAACAACCAGTTCTGGAATGCTCCCTATACCTTCCCAAGGTCAGGAAAGAGGTGCTAAGCTTATGCAACTCTCTGGAGCTCAAACAGAAAGCTCTTAGGGAAATATCTCTTAGAGCATAGAAAACATCAACAGAGCATTGCGTTCAGCCAGGACTACTGAGCATCCATACTGAAAATGGGCCTCATGTAAGCCAGCCTTTTAACAGAATTGGCAAAGGTGGCCATTGGAAAGGTGGCAAGGAAAATTGGATTTTAGGTGGAAACATTGGCAGGTGTTTGCTACCGGGTGTAGTAAGTTTCTAATGTTTATTGAGTGAATCCTTGAAGGTAGGTGTACTGAGAATATCTGGGAGCTTCAGGCTTGAAGAGTTCCTAGAGTAGTAGGTGTTGCATAACAGCCCTTTGGATGGGCTGGATGGTGATGGATGATGGAGGAACCTTTCTCCTCCAGCTTGGACCATGTGTCTGCAACCCCGTCCAGCCGTCGGGTCTGAGGTTTCAGGGTAGTGGTGAGGAAATCCACAGACAGGTTTCAGGAGATATCGTCTTTATTCAGCCTTGGCCAACATGTGCGTAGCCTATCATAATCTTTTATGCTGGATTCCTATTCAGCCCTGCATTGTACCTTGTCTCTCAGCCATCTCTCCTCCTGCTACTCCTTCCTCCATCAAACCTCTAATTAATCTCTTCTCCCTTCAGGCCAAACCTTTTGTTACCTCCCAAAGACCCCTCCCAGGAATAGGCAGGTCTTCTTAGCAGGTAAGGTTACAGGAAGAATGGGGGAATGGGGTAACAGTAGGCACCTTTGTTGACACTGTTAATGATCGCTACTGTTGCTATATACCTGGGATTGTACCAGGCAGAGAAAGGACAGATATTCACGAGCCAGTGGTAGAATAGTGCACTTCCAGCTCCACAAGGACTAAAAAGTGTGCAAGTCCTTTATCTCAAGTGTCACACAAAGCCTCCTTTCTTTGTACACTGCTATAATTCTGTACACTTGCTTGTCTCCTCTATGATGACTCACTGCTTGTGTTTAAATAATTTTAGGTTGTGTGATTCATGTTACTATTAGAAATAAAATACCAGTGCCACTTGCCATAAAAAGACAGCGTTAAATCGAAGCATATGATCACTCTAATGTTGCTAAAGGCCACGCTGAAAAAAAAGCAGCGATTATCTTGCTCACAGAAAGCTGTTGTCTCTGTGGAAAAAGAAGATAAGCAAGAGTTTGGATGAATTAAAGCTGCCACGCTTTTGCCTTGATGTGGTCAGACATATTCATAGAGAACCAAACAAGACAGGACTGTTTCCCTCTCAGAACTAAGGTTCAGGTTCTGTTAAGTCTTACACAGAGAACAATGATCCAAAATGGAACTTTTAGCATGTATTGTCCATGTGTGAGTGCTCTTAGAGCAGTGGTCGGCAACCTTTTTTGTTTTTTTTCAACAGAGCTAAAATCTCGCCAAAACCACAATTGAAATTTATTTTGAGAGCCACATTTTTTGTTTTTGTTTTTGTTTTTGGGTCACACCAGGCAGCGCTCAGGGGTTACTCCTGGCTTTATGCTCAGAAATCGCTCCTGGCAGGCTCAGGGGACCATATGAGATGCTGGGATTCGAAACACCGACCTTCTGCATGAAAGGCAAACGTCTTACCTCCATGCTATCTCTCCAGCCCAAGAGCCACATTTTTAAAACCAAAAATACATAAGACTGTTTTTAGTTTCAATAAGTTTTTATTGAGCATATATTCTGCATGCAAGTATCCACATAGGTCAGGAGGATACAAGTAACACAATAAAACAAAAAATTTAGAATGACATTATTTATCGATAACATTAAATTCCATAAACTTTGTCTTACAATGTAGAGAAAATTACATCCTGACAATGACTGACAAGGTCACAAACACTAATGTGAAATGCCTTGCATTTCCTTGCATAGTTTGAGTAAGACAGGTTTGTATGTTGTTGTTTTTCATTTTAGGTACGATTCTAGGTTCTCATCAATAAGACACTTTCTCAATTTACTCTTGATAAGATTCATGCTTGAAAACGATTGTTTGCATAAATATGTAGACCCGAACAAGGAAAGAATAGCAAATGCTAGCTTTTTTTAGTTGATTATATGAGTCAGGAATACTATTCCAGGTGTTAAAATCAACATATCTTTCTTCTCCAGGTCGTTCAAAGCAGACCACTAGTGCTATGAACTAAGTTCACATTTGCATTTCTCCAATCTTTCTAAATTAGCACAGACATTCAAATTTCGAGCTCCACAGTTCTTTGTTTTTTAAATCCAACAATTGCATTTCAAAGTTGCCAATATTGATATTAAAGGGAGAAAAATTCAATTCCTTTACAGTGGTATCCAGAGGTTTTTTTTTTAACAAAGGTCAACGTCACTTTGCTGTTTCTGACATCCTGATACCTCTTGAGAAAAGCTTCCCTCATATTTAAAAGTGCTGTTTTAAAATAGGTAATGTCAATATCAGAATTATTTTCTTGGGATGTTTCAACAGGCTTGGAAAGCGAATCAAAGTTTCTCTGTTGAAGTCTTGAGCAAAAACAGATAATTTGTTTTCAAACGAAATAACTTCTAACATCGAAAAAACTGTGTTTCCTTTCCCCTGTTGTTTATTATTAAGCTGATTTAGATGTGAAGTAACATCCACCATGAAATAGAGTTTTTGAATTCACTGATCATTTGTTAATTCTGGATAGTGAACACCCTTCTCGAGAAAAATGCTTTGATTTCTGATATAAGGAAGCAAAACTGAGGATGACACACTATTATGGGGGGATCTGTGGATGACTCACTGTTATGGGGAGATCTGTGGATGACACATATATGGCATCTTATGTGTGTGTAAATGGTACTATAAAATTAGTGGGGCTTATCATGTATATTTTAAGCAGGGTTCACTCAAATAGTCCTCACTGGTACTGTTATATATTGACCTCAGAACCTGGCTACTAACTTATTTTGATGGCTCCTAGATTAAAAAAATGCGTGAAGCTCTGGCTCACAGGGCCCCAATACAAATATAGTCCCACAGGGTAGGGGATGGGGCGGGGTCCAGGCTGGACAGTGACTCACCAGGCACCACGATGTAGCCACTGACCCACACACAGCTCTCTCCTCTGTTGCTCCTCAGTCTGAGGAGTACAAAGAGAATGCTGCCTCAACTCCAGGCCAAACAGAAAGTCACGCCCCCCATACCACATGACCTGACTAGACCTGTGTGGTGCCACACAGTAAGTCACACCCTCTCTATACCACATGACATAACTGGCGCTGTGTGGAGCCGGCAGCTGGGCCTGCACACAGAGCGGGCACTGACAGAGGCTAGGAGCAGAGTCCTGACTCCCCGGCAGCTGGGCCTGCACACAGAGCGGGCACTGACAGAGGCTAGGAGCAGAGTCCTGACTCCTGGAGTGGCTGCCTGGCACACAGAGGAACCAAAATAAAAGTGTAAAGAGCCACATGTGGCTTGCGAGCCGCAGGTTGCTGACCACTGTCTTAGAGTATCACTATGCTTGTTTGGTAGAAAGAAAAGAAAAATGAGACCTGACCCCTAACTTTTTTTTTTTTTTTGGGGGGTTTTTTTTTGGTCACACCTGGCAGTGCTCAGGGGTTACTCCTGGCTCCATGCTCAGAAATTGCTCCTGGCAGGCACAGGGGACCATATGGGGCACCGGGATTCGAACTGATGACCTTCTGCATGAAAGGCAAACGCCTTACCTCCATGCTATCTCCCAGGCCCCATGACCCCTAGCTTAAGGGATAACAATTCTAGTATGGATGACAATAACTACACTGTCAGAGGGATCCAACATACATGGAATAGGACCCTACCTAGGGAGAAGCATCCACATATATTATATGTAGGTTATGCAGAAAGGTGGAGGCTTTGGTTTGGTAATCTGGGCAGCTCCTTGCAAAAGGATCTTCTGATCTGATCTAAGAGGACTAATTGAGACTTTAGCAGAGGTATACAAAGAGAAAAAAAGGAAACGATTTGGAAAAGGCCTTTGTTAATCAATAAAATTATTTTGGCTAAGATATATAAATCTCTCAAACAGTGCTCAGGAGGCCTAAAGGACACTACGACCATACCCAGTCAACCAGGCCAAATGGTTCAAAGCAAGGAACTGGAGATGTGGTGCTTCCTCTGCTCTGCAGTACCAATGGCCACCAGGACCACATTGGTGATGGGGATCATTAGAGACAAATTCAGCAGAGTTCTGAGACCATGTTAGGTGAAACTGGGATTTTGTACATGTAAATCATGGACTCTTGACCCTATGATGGCTCTTGGCCTGAACAATAACATTTTAAGGTCCCCGAGCTTCTAGGAAGATGTAGCAAGAGATGGCCAGTCCCTAGAATGCCTCCTGTGGCTTAGAGGAGCTTGGATTGGGAGCATTAAACCAAAGTATTAGACAGACAGTGACACAGTTAATTTTTTTTTTTTTTTGGTCACACCAGGCAGCACTCAGGGATTATTTCTGAGATGTCAGGAATTATTCTGGAATGTCAGGGATCAAACCCTGGCTGGCTGTGTGCAAGGCAAGTGCCCTACTCACTGCTCTATTACTATGGTCCCTACACTGTTAATCTTTTAGAAGACAATCTCCAATGTTCTAGAAGGAGAGTGAGAGATGGGGAAAGTACTTGGGAGGCAGAATGGAGCAGTGATGTCAATCCTGTACTTGGTAAGTCAATTTAATTGTAATTGTGAATCTTGATAAGTCAATTTTGTGCTCACCTGTATAATAGCAAACACATGTAAGGCACACATGCATAGATGTCATAGGTGTGCAATCATTACTATCATGTCCCAATTATTTGCATGTACCTATGAATTATACCTTCATTTTCTTGAAAATAACACATTCGATTTGGTAAATTTTCTTTGCACCTCAATTTGGGCAGTCCAAACAACAAATTGAATTAGTTGTGCTGGATTGAGCAGCAAATAGCCAAGGGTCTATTCTTAGTCTTTCCCTTGCTTCAATGCTAGGCACATAATCTCCCTGTCTCAGAGATTCATAGATAAGATGCTCAGATGGAGAATGAAACAATTTGCAGGACATCACAAGTTGATCCCAGAAATCCTCTTCCATAACTCACACCAGTCCTCCTTTAAATAAAATTCCCTCCAGGCAGTTATGATAGAACATTCTTCCCAAATTGGATTTCATGATTCTCTTGGACCAGAGCATATGAGTAGGGAATAAGTGCTAAACAGGTGGGGTGTCTTGGCAGGCTGCTCTCTGGCTTCAGGCCACATTGATTTCACATCAGTAGGTCATTAAACTTCTTCCTCTGTTTTTCGGGTGTGATTGAGCCACCCTTCCCATTCCTGTTAGACAGATCCAGCAGGCTATTCTTTCTGGTTTCTGGCAGGTATCCCATCTACTTACAAAACTATTATAATTGAACAAGAAAACATGTTAAAATGACTCTCAGCGCTGTCTCATGCAGATGCCATAACTTCTTTATGAAAAGTTGAACACTTACTCATTTTTTAAAAAAATGTTTTGTTAGTTTTTGGGTCACACCCAGCAGTGCTCAGGGGCTAGTCCTGATTCTACTCTCAGAAATCACCCCCCTGCAGGCTCAGGGACCATGTGGGATGCCGGGATTCGAACCAACACCATCCTTCTGCAAGGCAAATGCCTTACCTCCATGCTATCTCTCCGGCCCCACTCACTTACTCACTTTTTGAGGAAAGATGTTTGGGTGTTGGAGCCACACCCAGCAGTGCCTAGGGGTTCCTCTTGGTTCTGTGCTCATTGGAATGAAAACAGAATTAGTCGCATGCAAGGAAAGTTGTACTTATTATCTCTCTACCCCCTTCTTTAGTATTTTTTAAAGCCTGTTCATTGATTTGTGTTTTTTTAACTCATTTTATGGATTTCTATAATCTGTGCCATTGATTTTAGAAACACTTTTTGCTTATTTGTTTTTTGGAGTGCCTTCTTCCCTCACTATAGAGGCTATCCCTGCTCAGTGCTTGGAGTCGTAGGAAACTTTTGGTTATAGAAGATATCCAATGGAGATCCAAAGTGGAGATCTCATTCCTATCATTGTAACTGATCTGGTTGTGTTGTGTGTGGGGTGTTGGGCCCTTTATACTCGCCGTTAGGGCATTACCCTCTCAAGACCTGGTCAGTCTCACACTCTAGGAAGGAGGGTAGCCTGTGAGGGCAGGATGCAGAATGTGCAACAGAGAGCACTAGTTTATCTCATTCAAGAATTTGTATTTTGGCACAATTCAAATGCTGAGATGGTTCTTAGAAGGGTGTTTTCTAAGTGCAGGGCTGGTACTTGGCCTGGGTCAATTCTGTGGTGTCTCGCTTGCAATTTCACACTCAAAAAGAGTCACAGGTAAAAGTTCATTTCAGCCAGGGGCTGTTGAGCTTCTTAAATCTTACTGAACCAGCCAATCTTCTTTCTTTCTGCTGCTTTCCCTGCCACTTTTACTAGCCAAAGTTTAACATAAATCACCTGGGGATGAGGGTTGATGAAATTAAGAGTACTTAAATGGATTATTTTTTCAGATTGAAAAGAGAAAATAAAAAGAGTACTTGTATTAATTAACGCATAAAAAGTGAAAGTAATTTTACAGGTGTATGACACAGGCTGTTTCACAGCATTTCTAGAATGTGCTTGCATAATGCCAGGCATTGTGCTGGGTGTCTGACACTTTATTTCTTTGAATCCCTGAAAAGAAGGGAAAGCTGAGAAGAGGGGAAAGAAAAGGGAAGAGGAGAACGATTGTATGAAAGAAAAGAAAAGCTCTAACTTTTTATTTTTTGCATGAGGAAGACCATGTTGTTATGTATATAATGGCCAATACTTTTGAATACCTAGAGAAAATTGAGTCCCAAGTTAGTGTGCAACAATACTTATAAATATAAAATAATAACCCTCTATATACCTATCATATGACTTTAACAATAACCCATTTATATTCAGTTTTGTTGAATCTCTCAAACTTTTGTCATTCAACGCAGCAAATCCCACACATTATGTCTTTTATTTACAAACATTTCTGTATATATTTTATGTATATTTGAACTCTTGATTTTCTTAAAAATATTATAGTGATTATGATTTTTAAGAAAAGTCAAATTCAATGTATGAAATAAGATTTCAATGTGTTGAAATTCCAAGCTTATCCATTCTCAACATGATTCCTGGTTTTAAATAGCTCTTTTTTCTTTTAAAGCATATATTGTGGCCTGAATCTATAACTTTTAGAAAGTGGTTCTGGAGAAGGAAGGGTGGCATAAAGCTGAGTTCCTCAGACTTCACTCAGGTCTCTGGATTCTGGAAAATTCTGAGTCTGTCCTCTGATCCAGAGCCCTGCACAGACTTTGTGAACACACTGCCCTATTTTTAGATCTTATTAATCTGACGCTCCTGAATTTAAGCCAACTCCATTCATACCTCCAAAGATCCTTAAGATCAATGAAGGTGTGTCCAAGAACAGAGAACGTGTCAAGCAGAGCAGCCAATGGTAGATTGAGGGTGTGCAAAAACTAAGGCGTTGTTAGAGAATAAGAATCTGCTGGCACCCAGAGAGCTTAGCTGAATGCTTTCCCAGTTGGAGTTATCTATTTAGAGGAAACACTTGAGTAGCTGATATAAATTGCAAATATACTATATCTTGATAAATTATTTTATTCAAAAACCAGGTGTTCACTGGTGTCATGATCAAGCAAGCTGGAGTAGCAAGGGATTTGACTCTTGGAGGAAGTACACTATTCTCTAAGTCCTAGATAAGGTTGTAAAGGTGTGGATCCAAGGTGGGTTGTGGGTGTGGAAGGTAATGTGTTGAAAAGTTGACTCTTAGCTTACTAAATCAGATATTTCTGAGAAGCCTCTTCTCCTAAATTCACATTCAGTTTCAGAGGTGAACAAGTTATTTCTGATGTTCGGACAGCTCCACTCTTTGGGTACTCCCCAGAGAAGAATCTTTCCTTCGTGGCCACA
Source organism: Crocidura indochinensis (assembly GCA_004027635.1). Lineage (NCBI taxonomy): Eukaryota > Metazoa > Chordata > Mammalia > Eulipotyphla > Soricidae > Crocidura > Crocidura indochinensis. Next base: position 59,517 of record PVKC010000182.1, on the reverse strand, counting down.
TGAAAGCTCACATTTGTTGGTTAAGCAGGATTTCATCCATTAGATTGTATTCAATGGCATGAATGTTTTGCTTCAGTTCTGATGTCTAATAAGAGACTTTTCTTTTTTTTCTGAGGGCGTGTTATCCGTTCCATGAATATATGCTCTGCAATTCATTAGCATTCTTTTAGCAAAACATGATTCTGAGTCATTTCTGAACTATCTGCACTTGCCTATTTCTCAGTTTTTACAAAAAATGCCTTTTCAACTTACTGGCAAATGCATTTCATGCCACACTAGTCTAAAATGGGCTATGCTACAAGAAAAATAGAGCATAGCTATGAAGCTGTGGTCTCACAACCCCTTTACTCTTCAGAAGCTCTAATCTGTCTCCAGGTGGTATCTTGGGAGGGGTGAATGAGTGTAGTGTTGACACTAAAATTCCTATAATCTGGAGAGTTATCACTGTACTTTTCTCAGATTTGAAGCCAAAGTAAGGTTTAGAGGCATTATCAGATGAAGCCTAATGAAGAAAAACTGGAACTAATAAGTGAAGAGGTGTTTTGTGGATCAGTCAGATTGAGTCTTTTTCTCTCAGCAGCTTGGAGTCAATAGATAGCAGGTCCTGGTCTTCTGTCTGGGGGATATTTACTTCAAAATGAGCGAGAAAAGAAGGATGAACCCTTGGAGCTATTCACTTGTTTCTTTTAGCTGGAGATAGCTGTGTGTGTCTCTCTCTCTTTTTAATTCTTGCAAAAGGCATCATGCTTAAACCTCAAAGCCAAATACAAACATTCAGTCACACTGTATCCCTAAGGATACCTTTCACAGTGATGCCCAGCTGGCACACTGTAGAAAGCCCCACGTTTGCTTCAAACATGAGGTTTTCAAAAAGATTTAAGAACCAGTCCTACTCTATGCTCTGCTCATCCTCCTTGAGTTCCCTTTATTTTTCCACAGTTCAAGTAGAGATTTTTTTTTTACAAACATCCTAGTGCAGCCCCAAATGTCTCTAAAGAACTCCTGAAAACTTCTGATCCTGAAGGCCACATGGCCAACTTTCTTCATAGATCGATAGGATTACTTTGCCTGGTTCTGTCCTTCACTACATACATCCCTAGATGGATGCTCACTCCATAAGGCCCATATACAAAGCAACTATGAATATGATCCTGGCCTTCTCTCTTACCTTATGTCCATGAAAGTAGTTTTTGCTTCTTCTTAGACCCTTGCAAGGAACTGGGTTAAGTAGCTACTACTCCTGACCTGTTTCAGGTAACTACAAAAACTGGAAAGACAACTATAACTCTAGATTGCTGGGTCTGCAACCTCCCAATTCCATGGCCCTTCTTATCCATTGCTTATTTCTCTACTTTGAGGTATGGTCTTCATCAAGTCTTGACTTGTCCCTCTAAAAGGTATCCAAGTCCCTTTTCTGCCAATGTATGAGTAGCGACAGAAGATTCTGTCTCCTACACAAAAGTCCCAGGGCTACAGTGTGTGACAACTTCCTCCTTATCAATTTATCTCTGGAGTACCAGTGCTTTTCCAAAATGCAGCCCCCTGATTTTACTCCATTCTTGAAACCAACCAATAGCCAGAAGGGTTGACTCAGGGCTCAGTTCTGCCAGTGTAGTAGAGACAAAACTATAAGTAGTACATGATAATATTGATGTAAGTACCAATGAAAATTTTTATTTTAGTATGATTTAAGCTTATGGAATCAATACATGCTAGAAATGTATATATCTTATTATTTCCTTAGTTCCATTTCTTTTTATTCCCATTTAGTCTTCCAAAATATTTATTCAATAGGAGTGGACACAAAAGTGAGCAGAAACCAGTTTGTTGGACTTCAAGGTTCATAATGGTCAAAGGCCACTTTCTTTTCTGTAATTTGCCTAATCAGAATAACACTGTGTTTAAAGAATATAGGATAAAATAGGTAGATAGATAGGTTGATAGACATTTTGTATTATTATTAAGACTGCACATTAACAGCAATACATTAGGAGTTAGATTTTGAGGAAGATAAAAGTAATTAGGTGGTTTTTAACTGTCTGTGGGCTGACCACTTAAGCTCTGAATTGTTCCAGGTCAACAGCATATGTGGCTGATTCATTCCCAACACCTGAAGCAAGTGAAACTTCACGATTTACAATTTCACTTCTGGCTATAGAACCTGACATTCAAAGCCAGAAAGGATAAAAAAGCGAATTATTAAGCAAATGATTAATGCTTCAATGACTTTCAACTTATTCCAATAACATTTATTTTAGAACATTAATAACAGGGAAATTGTGTATAAAATAATATGAAGTGAAACAGAAAGATGTACAGAATTAATGGTCTTATATGAATAAGATCCCAGTTTGATCCTCAAGTAGCCTTAAGCAAAAAGCTAGGAGTAATCCCAGAGCAACACTTAGTGTGATTTCACAATGAATACTATGGAGGATATCATATACCACTTCTATATCTCCTCCCTATACTCCAGGAATAAGAAGGTTCATTAGGACAACAAACCAATTCTAATTAAGTGGAAATAAGTATCAAGGATACCCATGTTATTTTTCAAAAAAAAAAGTTGATCAAATACTCTTGAAATTCATTTTGAACAGTAAATGCTTCATGAACAGCTAAAGAAATCCTTGGGGAAAAAACATGGGAAACATCACTTTCCCCAACTTTAAATGTATTACAAAGCAATAGTTATTAAAACAGCTGGTACTGCAATAAAGACAGACATGTAAGTGTAAGCAGAGGTAAACAAATTAAACTACATTAAAATTAATGTTTCAGAGGAAACAGTGACTAGAGTACAAAGGCTACCCATGGAATGGGAGAAACTATCTACCCAATATTCATCTGATAAAGGGTTAATATCTAAGATATATAAGGTACTGGCAGAACTTAACAAGAAAAAAGATATGATCCCATTAAAAATGGGGAGAAATAAATCAACAGACTTTTTCTCAAAGAAAAAATACAAATGGTCAAAAGGCACATGAAAAAATGTTCCAAATCAGTAATCACCAGGGAGATGCAAATCAAAACAACAATAAATAACTTATCATCTCACACCACAGAAAACGGCACACATTACAAAGAACAAGAACAAATAGTGCTGGAGGGGACGTGGACGAAAGAAAGTCTCATTCACTGTTGGAGGAAATTTTGTCCAGTCCAGCCCTTCTGGAAAACAATATGGATATTTCTAAAAAAAAAAAACCTGGAAATTGAGCTTTTTTATGATCCAGCAATACCACTCCTAGGAATATACTCTAGCAACACAAAAACACAATGTAAAATTTCCTTCTGCACTCCTATGTTCATTACAGAACTATTTGCAACAGATGAGTGGTTAATGAAACTGATACATCTACATAATGAAATACTATGCAGCTGTTGGAAAAATAAAGTCATAAAATTTTCTTATCCATCTTATACATGGATAGATGTGGAGATTATTGTGCTAAATGAAATGAGTCATAGGGAGAGAGATAAATATAGAATATCACTCATCTGTGGGATATAAGGAAAATAAAGGCAATGTGAGATGATAAAGAGAAACAATAGAGATGTGAATTAGGATCTTGGTAGAAATTAGGAACATGGTAGGAAGTATGGTAGGAAGCTTGCAAAGAATACATTTAGAGTAGAGAATGATCTACTATAAAAGTGATAGTTGGAACTAACTGATCACTTTGAACAAGAGCTGGGTGCTGAAAGGGGATAGAGTGTCATGCATAAAACCACTTCATTAACAGTAGTGCAAACCACAGTGTCAAAAAAGGAGAGAGAGAGGGAGAGAGAGGAAAAGAGAGAAAGAGAGATAGAGAGAGAAGCAGGCAGGGGAGAATGATGGGAGTGAAGAGGGCATCATGGTGGGAAATGTGCACTGGTGAATTGCATGACTATAACTCAATCATAAACAACTTTATCTGTGGAAAAGAGAGTATTATGAACAGAATAAATAAAACAGTAAATAAATAAAAAATTTCAAAGAGAAAATAAGGTAAAGACACTCCTAGACTTAAATATATACCTTTAAATTATATGCATATTAAAAATTTAGTTACTACAAGACTTAAAATAGTTTCTAAATTTGTTCTTTCAAGAGCCGATAGTCAAACCTGTCTTGACAATTTGGCCTGTAGTTTCTAGCTTCAGTCATGTTTTTTCAGCCATCTTGGTGCAATTTTTCTAATTGCTTATTGCTTTTAATATCTATTATTTTATACACATGAACACAAAATAGAATGAGAAAGTGTTGTATCTTTGTGAAAGAAAGCTTTGACGATTGCATTACATGGAAGAGGCAAAGGTGAAAATACTGCATGTGTGCATACATGCACTCAGAAAATATAAGCTGAGCCTTTACAGAGTACAGGAACTCCAGGGGCACCAAGATTAATTCTCTAGGGGATCTGACGTGCAAGACACGAGGAGTATAGAATATAGACAACAAAGGTCTAAACGTTAAAAAGAATGGAGGGGAGAAAGTGAGGAAATTGAATGAGGGAATGAAAAGGCCAGAAAAGGCCTCCCTCAGAAAAAGACAATATTTGAGTATAATCTGAAGGGAGTTTGAAATATATGTGCTTTATTTGGAGGAAATGACCTGACAGTGGCAAAGTAGAGGCCAGAGTGTTTGTTTTCAGTCAGTGCCATGTGTGAGTTTGTAAGGGACTAAGGAGAGGCAGAGGAGTACTTGCAACAATTACCTGTGCAAGAAGAACTATAAAAGACTTAATTTTTTATTTGTCTGTTTGTTTGTTTTTTGGGGTCACACCCAGCAGCGCACAGGATCTATGTTCAGAAATCGCTCCTGGCAGGCTCAGGGATCATATGGGATGCCGGGATTTGAACCACTGACCTTCTGCATGGAAGGCAAACGCCTTACTTCCATGCTATCTCTCCGGCCCTGACTTAATTGTTTTATTTTTTTATGGTCATATCTGGCTGTGATCAGAGTTTATTCTGGGCTTTATGCTCAGGGATCATTCCTTGTAGGGTTATGAAACTTGGGGGGGGGGTCCTAGGAGTATTCAGGACTGAATCCAGGTCAGCTGTGCCTTCTGTCCACCAGTCCAAGGGGTTCTTCTTGAGACATGTTGGATGCTTCTTACTCAAAGATACCACAGCCTAAAAGGGCAAAAGAAATTTGTTTAGTGATGATGCTCATAGGTATAGTTCCATAAAGGCTTGTCGAGTGGCTTCTTAAGAAAACATATGAGGACTGTCCAATAGACATTATCAAGTACATTTTAGAGATTAGACTAATGTTGACAGCACCCAGTTCCAACTAAGTCTGTGCATGAAGACCAGGATCCACTCAACTGGGGAGAAGTCCTGAGAGAATTGAGTATGGGGCCTCCACGATATTGTTGGCACTTTACAGATTCAACCTACTGGCTATCAGTACATGAGTATTTCTAAGACACATTATTATTCAATTATATTACTCAATTATTCAATCAAATCTTTTCTGAGCATGAGACTCAGTTTCCAAACTTTCCTGATAAATTGCTCTTTCTTCTGATTGGCATCTTAAAATGAGGATTTGATTCTCCTTGCTGCCAAAAATGCCCTTGATTTCAAGTTTAACCCAAAAATGCAGTAATGTGGTTGTTCTTCAAACTGATCTGTACCGAGTAACTGCAAATGCCAGCCTCAGTGATGGTTTCTAATTGAATGTGACTTTCTTTGTTAATGCCTGTCCTTGCCCCCAGCAGCAAACTGACAACCAGGACTTGCCTCTGTGAGCTGAAATGATGTAACTGATAACCAACAGCTTGTATTAATTTTTCCTGATAATTTCACAGTACTTTTAATGAGATTGGTGGCAAACAGGCCGTTTCTGGGGCAAATTAATTTGCCCTTGCAAAACAGAGTGTCAGCATTTCTTATTTCCTTTGTGACTGATGTATAAAGGGTTGTGTTTTCAATGGCGATTGATACAACCTAGTATTTCAATAGCACTTTTGGGAGGACAATCAAGAGCAGTAAAATAAAGATCACTAAATAAATTCAATGTCAAATATTCTACATTTGGAAATGGTCTGCTACTATTTCTCATTTGATCCTTCATGTTAAAGGCCCAGAAAAGGATAAGGGATTCTGTAGGCCATTCAGACTATAGATGGGTTGACTGGCAGAAGCTAAATGCTATAACTGTGACCCTCTATATCATATATATCTTAACAATCACTGCATGAGAAATGCATTCTTTTCTCAGGCCTGGTGTCCAGAACTCTCTTTATTTTGTATTTCCAAGGCTATAAAGGTGGAAACTGAAATACTAATTACAAGATAAATATGATACCCAACTCTTCTGTTTTTTGACTTCCAAGATATTATTGCAAATCAAAGTTCACAATAGATGGAGGCCTAGGTTTCAATAATTGTCATAGTAACTCTTTACATACTCTTGTGCATTATTTTTTATTCTTCCTCATTTTGGTGGGGGAGCTCCCACCAAGTGGTCCTTGGGAATCTAGGGAATCACTTGCTGGTGATACTCTGATAACTGGTTTTGAAGTTCATGGCTGGGACTGAAGGCTTCAGGGCTTCCTGTTGTAGTGACTGATTCATCAGTGTCACCTTGACAGAATTAAGAGCTTTCTAGGATTAAATTCAGTAATACTTAGGGGTCACATAGTACCAGGACCAAACCCAGACTCAATAAATATAAGGTATATTCCCTAACTTTTTTTTTTTTATTAAATTCACAGCCCTTTTCTTTCTTCTTTTATTGAAGCTTAGTATATGAAGTTTTAAGTTGGGCAGTCTGAGAATTCTTTCTTTCTTTTTTTGATAATAATTTTTATTTTGACCAAAGTTGACCACAAATCTTTCACAGTAATGTTTTAGGCACATAGTGACATTGAATCGGGGCATTCCTACCACCAATGTTGTCCTCCCTCCATTCCTGATCCCAGCATGCATCCCATATCCCCCTCCTTTCCTCTTGAGCTGCTAGTATAAGTGGGTTGTTTATTTTTCAAGCTAGAGAGAGGACTTCCATAATGCACCCATAAATGCAATTCATATATATATATATATATATATATATATATATATATATATATATATATATATATATATATATATATATATATATATATATATATATATATATATATATATATATTGGGAGTCACACTGGCAGCACTCAGGGCTTACTTCTGACTCAATGCTCAGAAATCGCTCCTGGCAGGCTTATGGGACCATATGAGATGCCAGGATTCCAACCAGTGACCTTCTGCATGAAAGACAAACACCCTATCTCCATGCTATCTCTCCATCCCTGTAATTCATATATTTTAACATGCCTATAGTCATAGTTTGGTTTTTCTTTCAGGGATGGATTCTGGGATTGATACATTGATACTCTTTACTAACATACTATATTTCAGGCACATAATATGAGATCTAATAAATGGACTTTCTGCTTGGGGTTCTACCATTGGGCACACAAGTAAGAAACTATTTTCCTTGATGAATAGTGAATGTTTTTCCACTGGTACCAAGAGTAGGTACATGCTGGAGGTGATATTTTCTTTTTTATTTAAAGTCTTTAGGAAACTAGTCATGACCCCAGGAGGCTGCTCCCAGAGCTCAGCTGTCCTGGAGGAGCCCTAACTGCCGGTGTGACTGGCTATGGAGCAGATCACATTTATTAGAAGCCATCAAAGAATGTTCCATCAGGAACTTAAAATACTATGATAAAAAGAAGAGTCATGGACCAGCTCTCCTTCCTTTCCAAAGACATTGAATTGTCATTGTAATTTGCTATATGCAGCCACCATATAAGACCATATATAAGACCATGCCCTGAAGGTAAATACCATCTCCTGAACTGAAGTTTTATCAGTCATATTAGACGATGTCATTTTGGCCCTAACAAGTAGACTTATAGTGCTTTGTGACTTCCACATGCACATGACTTCTTCCTGTGGTACTTCAGCCCATCTAATATGATTGGACACTTGCTGCCTGAGAGCAGCTGAAAAAGTTAAAAATAATCATGCCTTAGAGTCTAAGTTAGACCTTATGGAAGACAGCATTGTGAGCCACGAGTTTTCTTCTAAAGCTTTGGCTAAAATTATATGTGGAAAAATATGGGTCTTCTGAGGTCTACAGTGAACTTGGTCTTCTACCTGGGAAGTCTCAAACACCAACTTCAAGAATGGTTCTGAATCACCTGATATTCCTGTCTGCTTCAAGAAAGTCAGAATTCAGACTCAATCCCAAAGCAGAGCTCTATTCACTAGAGCTGACCTCACTTCACCAAATAGATCCTCTCTCTCTGTCTCTTTCTGTCTCTCTCTCTGATTTTGGACCACACCCAGTGATGCTCAGGGGTTACTCCTGACTATGTGCTCAGAAATCGCTCCTGGCTTGGGGGATCAGATGGGATGCTGGGGGGTCTAACCGCGGTCCGTCCTAGGTTAGTGTATGCAAGGCAAGTGCCCTACCTCTTGCGCCACCACTCAGGCCCCCCTTTTTCTCTTTCCATGTCTCAGATTCCTTGGCCTTGCCCCTCCTCCAGACAGAGTATATTGTTCTTTATTGTGAATCTACCAACATCACTGTTGATAGTTTTTGTGCTTGTATAGAAAGTGAATAATGGTGTTAAAAATGGGATGGCATATAGTTTTATTGTTTAATCAAAATAAATTTGATTACTATGTGGCTTGAGTTCTTGCCATGTTCAGAAGAGAGAGAGCTAAAATGCTTCCCTTATCATCTTGACCACCTAAAAATCCAGTGTCTAAAGTAAATTCACAACAGGACAAATGCTTTGCTACATATCCATAACAGCCAATCTCTGTAATGTCTTATTCTGACTCAGAATGTCACCTAGTAAATATCACATGTAAAGGGAGTTTTATAGTAGTTTATTTACTGTTCTGCTGCTCATGGAACCATATTATAGCTTAAAAGACACTATTTAGAAATAATAATGTTTATAGTAAAGATATTGTGATATTGTGATAGTGCAGACAAATGATATAATACTTATTGCTTATTTATTTTACATCTATGTTGACTCTATATAGTAACTTGTTGAATCTATTCTTGAATTTGGTTTATAAAATAAAAATAATTTTGGAATTTTCTTGGTCTCATTCAAACCAATCTTCATGGGCACATCAATATATAAGTGTATCTGATAAGTGTATTTAAAAAGATACAATATCAGTGTATTTAAAATAATAAATATTAATACATTTATAAATATATTAAAATAAGTGTAATGATTCTAACAACTATTAAGTTAAAATTTTAAGTAATACCATGTATTGCAAATATATATTTAAAATAAAAAGGAATATAAAATTTGTTGAATTTCTATCAGTCTAATTCTAAGAATTATATCTATTTCTCACCCTGATAAATTTGATAAAGGAAAAATATAACAAATCCTGTCCAACTAATATTAGAATTAGACAGAAACACAAAATACTTAAAATGTTACTAAAAGTAGGTTCCAGCTGGATGGTGGATTCAAATGTGAAAGTAAAAAACAAATAAACTTCTAGAAGAAAACATAAGAGAGCAATTATCTAATTTGAGTAAGGACAGATTTATTAATAAGGGCATCTAAAGCAACATAAAACTTTCAAATAAAAAAGTTATCATTGGCAAGTTTCTGAAAAAAAAAAAAGTTATCATTGATAGACTGTTGGGTTCAGAAATTGATTTCTTCCAGCTCAGTAAAATTGAAATTGAAAGAAACAAAAAGAGCCTGAAACATGGCCAATTTCCTCTAACTTCGAGTCTAAAAGGGCAGTTGTAATTTGCAAATAGGTAACACTCTTGAGAGTAGAAAGATTCAAGGACAAAGATTCTTCAGAATCTTTGTTTATAAAATAAAAATAATTTTGGAATTTTCTTGGTCTCACTCAAACAAATCTTCATGGGCACATCAAAGTGTAAGTGTATTATAGATACACTTCAGAATCTACACCAAAAGATCATCTGATTGCCAGTTTTATGGGTACCACCACATGGATCTCATTCCATTTTGATGGCAACTCAGTGAAAAGACTCTGATATCTGTGGTCAAAGGGCCAGCAGCATCAAATGGTTAGGAGGCTCCTTAATGGGTTACTGGGAATTTTGAGCCCAAAGCACACCTTCATTTGCACTTGCTGATTATAAGCTAAGACTATGTTGGTTGAAACCCTGGCTTTTTCCCAAGAAGACACATGTTCTATTTGGCAATGTTTATGAAGAGTATTGGTGATCTGTTTGCTAGAAAAAATCATAACATCATTTAAATGCTTATTTCAAATTATTTTTACAGTAAAATTATATTTAATATAATATTTAATATAATTAATAGAGATTAATATTTAATATGGTAATAAAATAAAATTTACAATAAAATTATATTTTTGCTGTATAAAGTGAATGCACCTCCTCCACAGTCAGAGCACATAATTTAAATCCTAAACAAAGCAGAGATTTAAGGAAATGGTGTTGCTAGCTTTCTTTGCCAATCAAATTTTCTTTGAAAGTCATTTCAGGTTAAAGATCATTTGATACAATTAAAAAACAAGGAAAAGAGCCCCTCCCTGGAAGTTCCAAGGTAATTCAAGGAGGCAGTTACTGTTGAATAATTAGAGAAAGGCATCTTGGGACCAAGTCCAAACTTAGCGTCCTTGAATCTCTTATTCCAAAGTGTCTGGTTCACATCACATTGCTTGCCATCAACACCTGTCATATTATGAAGAGCAAGATGATTGCACTAATTTTGGTAGTATCTCAGGCTTTGAGCCAGTGAATGCCATGTAGAATATTAATATCAGTTGAAAAAAAAAAAACAAAACAGGATTCCTGAGCAGGAGACTAAAGGGAAGAGTGCACACACCATAGGTGGAGCTATCTGATCTGCTTGCAGGAAGGACTTCAGAGCACATCCTCACAGTTAGAGGTCACACCCAAGGGCATAACCTCTTAATTGAACAGGCTCTTACACAGCCCAAGAAACATTCCTACCCACATAAACATCCCCTAAGATTTCCCTGGGAGTAAGGAAGACTCTGACAGTGACCTAGAAAAGCTGTACCTTGAGACTACAAGAGAAACCAGAGTAAAGCAGGGCAGAACTCCACCACATTTTGTGGGTAAAGATTGCAATCCTGCAGACCCAATCAGTAGTAGCACTCTATATAATTTGTTTGGAATGGACATTAGGGTAGAAATGCTTAGAATGTTCAATGAGCTCAAAGAAACAATGGAGCATTCAGCCAATAAAAATAAAAGAGGATATTAGTGCAAATGAGAAAAAGGCAAACAGAAATGTCAGAACCTGGTGGGCAAAGTGAAAAATTCATCCGAAGGCCTCAACAGAAAAATAACAACTGTTGAGGACTAAATCAGTGAGTTCAAAGTTAAAGTGCAAATAACTTTTAGACAACAACAGAAAATGGAAAGAAGGCCTCAAAATAGATGAACAGATGGCAAGAAAACTTTCATATGAATTAAACAAAAACAACATAAGAGTCTGGGGACTGGAGAGATAGCACAGCAATAGGGCATTGTTAGCCTTGCACGTGGCAGACCCAGGCAGACCTGGGTTCGATTCATGGCATCCCATATGGTCCCCTGAGCCTTTCAGGAGCTATTTATTAGAGCAGAGCCAGTAGTAACCCCTGAGCACCACTGGGTGTGCCCCCCCCAGACAACAACAATAATATAAGAATCACAGGGGTCCTCAGAAAGCCAGGAAGAAATTCCTTAAGAAGTAACAGTCAACTATATTACTGCTGAGAAGTTCCAAAGCTAGGGAATGTATGGAATAACATCCTGGAGACCTGAGGATACTAGCTAAATGACAAAAATAAAAATACCCCAAGGTGTATCTTATTAAGAATGATGAAGGACCAATGTGGTGACACAAGCAGTAGGGCATTTCCCTTGCACATGCTAACCTAGGACAAACTGCAGTTTGACCCCCCAGCATCCCATATGGTCCCCTAAGCCAGGAGAGATTTCTGAGCACGTAGCCAGGAGTAACCCCTGAGTGTCACTGGGTGTGGCCCTCCAAACAAACAAATAAACAAACAACAAAATCAAATAAGAATGAAAAAACCATATAGATAGAATACTAAAGTAGCAAGATCATAAAGGAAATAATATACAAAGGAACATCCTTGAGATATATAGAAGATTTACTAAAGGATTTCACATTTAAAGATATAGTGGGATCTAGTGAAAAAACTTAATGAAATAAATGCCTCATCAAGACTTTATCCAGCCAGATAAAATGCAGATATGAAGAAAGACAAATACCTTCATGGAAACACAATAGCTTAGAAACTTTATAGAATTAAAGACACCTTTAAGAGAAGAACTAAAGGGGCTATTTGAAGACAAGATGAATCTCAAAAGTAAACCAAACTTTAAAAGGTGGTCCAAAACTTTATGGCAATACTCTCTCTTGATGTCAATGGACTAAATGCACCATTTAAGAAACACAGACTGACAGGATGGATTAGAAAATTGAACTCAGGGGAGCTGGGCGGTGGCGCAGGAGGTAAAGTGCCTGATGCCTTGCATGCGCTAGCCTAGGACGGACCACGGTTCGATCCCCCGGTTCCCATATGGTCCCCCGTCCCTGCCAGGAGCCACTTCTGAGCGCATAGCCAGGAGTAACCCTTGAGTGTCACTGGGTGTGGCCCAAAAACAAACAAACAAAACAAACAAACAAACAAACAAAAAAAAAGAAAATTGAACTCAGGGGCCAGAGAAATAACATGGAGGTAAAGCATTTGCCTTGCATGCAGAAGGATTGTAGTTTAAATCCCGGCATCTCATATGGTCGCCCGAGCCTGACAGGAGCCATTTCTGAGCATAGAGCCAGTAGTAGTCCCTGAGCACTGTCAGATGTGACCCAAAAGCAAACAAAAAACAGACAAACAAACAAAAAAAGACAACAACAAAAAAAAATGAAAATTGAACTCAGCATTTTGCTTCCTGCAAGAAACATCTGAACAATCATGCAAACACAGACTCAAGCTCAAATATTGGAAAACAATTCAAGCAAATAATTCCCTCAAAAAGGTCAGGTACACTAGTATCAAACAACTTAGACTACAAGCTCAAAAAGTTTATAGAGATAGCAAAGGTCATTTCTTTTTTAATTACTTTATTTAAACACCATTGTTACAAGGTTTTTGAGTTTCAGTCAAACAATATACATTTTCCAACACCAATGTTCCCAGTTTCCCTTCCACCCTTTTTCCTTGCTGTAGGGCAGGCATTTTTCTTCTCTCTCTTCTTCTTATTTTTGACACTGGTTTTTCATTATCGTCATTTTTTCATGATCATGGGACATGTGCACCAAGTAGAACTCACACTACTAAATATATGCATCTCATGAAGGACTAGCTTAAAATAACTACTAATAAACTTGAAGAAAGACATTGATAGCAACACAATAGTAGTAGACAACTTCAACACCATTCTATCATCTCTTGATAGATCAACTAGATCAGAGGTCTCAAACTCAATTTACCTGTGGGCCACAGGAGGCAAAGTCAGGGTGATCCTTGAGTGCAAAGTCAGTAGTAAGCCTTGAACATTGGGGGGTGTGACCCAAACAACTAAAACAAAACAAAACAAAAAAAATTCCTCTAGGGCAGGGCCACAAAATGTTGTACAGAGGCCCATTTGTGGCCCATGGGCCACGAGTTTGAGACCCCTGAACTAGACTAAAGCTCAGTAAAAAATACTTGCATTGAGGAAAAAGATGAAAGGGAACAGCTTAGGAGATATGATCTATGTATGTATTCCACCCCTACAAGTTGAATCCACATTCTTCTCTAATGGTGGTACATAAAACATACCTCCAAAAAATCAAGAAGATAGAAGTCATACCAATGGCCTTCTCAGATTATGATGCACTGAAAATAGAAGTTAGTCATAAAAGAAACAATGAAAATATCTGGAAACTAAGAAACTCATTACTAAAGAGAAGAAATAAAAAAGGAAATAAAAATATTCTGGAAAAAATTAGAATGAGTATGTAAGCTACTAGAACTCGTGGGACACAGCAAAATCAATGCTAAGAGGAAATTTAACCGCTATGCAGGCATTCATCAGAAAAGAAGAAAGAACTAACATAAGTAACTTGACTGCATAACTTAAGAAACTGAAAGATGCTCAGCAAACAACCACAGCAAGCAGGAAGAAGGAAATAATTACATTTGAAGTAGAAATTAATGAATTGGAATTCGAAAAAAAAAATCCAGAGTCAACTAAACCAAGAATTGGTTCTTTGAAAAAATAAACAAGATTGTTAAATATTAGCAAGACTCACAAAGAAAGGCACAAGCACAAAGAGAGCCCTAATATACTAAATCAGAAAAAAAAAAGAGGATCATCACAGACACCACAGAAATTCATAGGATAATCAGAGTTTACTTTAAGAACTTTTCTACCATGAAACAAGAGAACCTAGAAGAAATGGATAAAGTTTTGGAATGTTATCTCCTTCCACAGGTGAACCAAGATGATTTTGAATAGCTGAACAGACCTATTACTATTGAGTAAATTGAAAGTAATAAAAAGCCTTCCCCAAAACAAAAGTTCAGGCCCACATGGATTCACTAGTAAATTCTTTCAAACCTTTTAAACCTTTAAAGATGACCTACTGATAATCCTTTTCAGGCTCTTATAGGAAACTGAAAAAAATATAAACACTTCCAAATAGTTCTCTGAAGCTAACATCACCCTGATACCAAAATCAGTCAGAGACATTACCATGAAAAAAGAGAATTACAGGTCAATGTCATTGATGAACACAGATGTAAAAATCTTTAACAAAATAATAGCACATAGAACCTAGTGCATAAAAAGATCGTATACCATGATCAAGTGAGATTTATCTAGAAGAAGCAAGGATGGTTTAACATATGAAAGCCAATCAACATAATACATTATCTAAATGAAAAAATCATATGATATTATCAACAAAAAGAGAAAGCATTTGATAAGATCTATTATCCATTCATGATAAAAGCTCTCAAAAGAAAAACAGGCATTGAAAAAACTTTCCCCCCAATAGTGAAAGCAATTTACCAAAGCCCACAGCAAACAATATACTCAATGGGAAAGAATTAAAAGCCTTCCTTCCAATGTAAGGCACAATACACATTTGCCTACTCTAATTACTTCTGTTCAATATAGTGCTGGAAATATTTGTCAGAGCAATTAGGCAAGATAAAGAGAGGAAAGAATGAAGTCAAGTTCTTAATACTAGTGGATGATATGATACTATATTTAGATAATTCTAAAGATACTACATAAATGCATATAGAATAATAAATTTTTACAGTAAAGTAGTAGACTACAAAATTAACATGCAAAATTTCATGGCTTTCCTTGAATCAATTAACTAAAGAAATAAAAGAAAACTGCAAAACACTATTTCAAGGAATCAAAGAGGACACTAGAAAATAAAAAATCTCCCCTCCTCATGAATTGGGAGGATTAATATCATTAAAATTGCAATTCCAGGGCCGGGCGGTGTCGCTGGAGGTAAGGTGCCTGCCTTGCCTGCGCTAACCTAGGACGGACCGCAGTTCGATCCCCCGGTTCCCCATATGGTCCCCCGTGCCTGCCAGGATCCACTTCTGAGCGAATAGCCAGGAGTAATCCCTGAGCGTCACCGAGTGTGGTCCAAAAAAAAACAAAAAACAAAAAAAAATTGCAATTCCACACAGAACATTTACAGATTCAATGCATGTTAAGCTGAATCTACATACATTTCTCCAGGAGAAGAGGTCCCCATGAGTTTGTCATCAGAACAGGCATTACTCTTATGTTTGAAAGTAGGTTACAACTGTGCTGATTATCCCAGTAGTTGTTACATTTGCAATCACATGACTCTGCTTGCTGAATTAAGTTTAAAAAAATGTTTTAAACTATTTAAAATTTTAAAATATTTTTGTTGTTGTTGTTTTTTTTTTTTGGTCACACCCGGCAGTGCTCAGGGGTTACTTCTGGCTCCATGCTCAGAAAATGCTCCTGGCAGGCATGGGGGACCATATGGGGCACCGGGATTCAAACCGATGACCTTTTGCATGAAAGGCAAACGCCTTACCTCCATGCTATCTCCTGGGCCCCTTAAAATTTTTAAATATTTTAAAATAAAATGTTTAAAAATAAATATCCTGGGACTGGAGAGATGGCATGGTATGGTGGTTGGCTGTTTGCCTTGCATGCAGAAAGATGGTGGTTCAAATCCTGGCATCCCATATGGTCCTCTGAGCCTGCCAGGAACGCTTTCTGAGCATAGAGCCAGGAGTAGCCCCTGAGTGCTGCTGGGTGTGACCCAAAAACCAAAATAAAATAAAATAAAATAAATAAAATAAAATCCTACCATACATCTTGGATTTTTGTTTTCACATAAATGATTCCAGAATTTAAAGTCAGTTTTTAGGTCCCATTTTCCTTCTTGGACTTCTATCACTATTTCCAGCTTGATTTCCTTGAGTTTTTGCGAAATTTGGTCTTTGGCACCTTTTCTGAACGCACTGCAACCTAGATATCCTTTCCTTTCCTTAAATTTCATTTCCTTTCCCTGGCACAGAAGTGGCACCAGGCTTTGGCCTGAATCTGCCAGTCTGAGCCCAACATGCCCATTGCATTTGGCCAATCCTCTGGTCCTCCCATCACTTCATTGGGCCAGTAGTCTCCAGTTCTGGAAGAAAGAACCCAGGAACCCAGAGTCCCAGTCTTTTGACAAGAAGGAGCTCCTGCCATCTTAGACCAGGACTTTGCTAAGTACAAGAGGGTTAGGACCCATTGATGGCATTGTCATCCATATAGTTGGACCATTAAGTAAAAAGCCTGTCAGGGATCTTGCTTGTTTCAGATCCGACTGTGTTGTGGGATGCACAGGACATGGTGGAGTGGGGTGGGAGAGCATGACTACCTAGTCTCATCAGCTGGGAGGTAGGGACAAAGGTCAGACTATTTGGCACTCTGGGATGACCTGCACCCTCCCATCTTCTGTGTGGGTCAGAAAAACTTTCATAATATAGAGAGCAAATTGTCAAGCTGTGTGGAAATCAGGGTTTGTTTTTGTCAGCAGAGTAATTACTTAATTGCATTTCAGGGAGCAGGAGTGGTCTCCTGCAGAGAATCATTTGTATAGTGCTGGCCCCTCCTGTGATGGGGATGCAGTTAACTGAGGAAGAATCAGTATGGAATCTCTATTTATTAAAGCAGTGCATGCCCCATGGAATGTGCTGAAAAAACATTTAGGGACATAGAGAGCAGGGTCTACCAATATCTATGAAAACAACTTGCAGTATCTCACTGTTTCACTTTTGGGGGGAAATCCAGCAACTTTGCAGGAGTGACCAGAAGGTTGGCAGTTTCTATCTCTCTCTGTCTCTCTCTCCCCTCTTTCTCTGTCTCTGTCTCTTTTTCTCTCTCTCCTTTCCAAGACACAGCTCCTTTCATCATCCTGCACTTTTGCAGTCCCAGGCCTCTGCCGCAGGTCAGCAGAAAGGAGTGGAGAAACTCCACCTGTTTTTCCTAAAGCTGGCCTTCTGGAACTCCTAGTCACTTCCTTTGGAAGGAAATGGAGCTACAATCACAGCAGGTGCCCCTGGGAATGTGCATAGTTTGGAGACACCAAGACCCAATGTTAGAGAAATCGCCATTTGGACCAGCAAATATCTCTACTCCATCTTAGGTATTCAGTAAAGGGCTTGTCCAGCAGCTCTGGGCACAGAAGTATCACACTTTCTGTATAGAAGCTGGAGTGATAGGGAGTGTGTGGATTTGGTGACAGTGAATGAAGACCCCAGAGAAAATTGTTTGCATTAGGGAAGAAAAGGGACAAACCAAGATAACTTTGTGTTTCCTGTCTTTGCAAAGCCTGTTCTGGAAATTATTTTAGTATTGATTTTAACTTTCAAATAAAAGTCAAACATAAGAAGCTGCAGTGTTGCTGCTATTGTCTAGTTCAGTGGTCCTCAAACTACGACCCACGGGCCACATATTCTATTTGTTCCCATTTTGTTTCTTCACATCAAAATAAGATGTATGCAGTGTGCATAGGAATTTGTTCGTAATTTTTGTTTTTACTATAGTCTGGCCCTCCAATGGTCTGAGGGACAGTGAACTAGGCCCCTGTTTAAAAAGTTTGAGGACCCCTGGTAGATCCAGGACCAAGCCTGCACCAGGCTTCGGAACTACCTACCATCAGATTAGTTCCTCCCTCTTCTTGGGGGTTCCCTGGTAGCCTTTACATCTTTGCAGATCTGACCCTGTACTCAAGCCAACTTCCCACTGCTAATACTTCTCTGGATTTTATGATTGTTCCTAGGCATACATATCATACCCAGCCAATACCCCAAAATCCAAACACACAGATGTACCTAGTTCTTGTTGGCTAAAAGAGTTCCAGAAGCAAAAGGTTGGCTTTCATCTTCTTTATTTGAGTATAAACATGCCAAAAGGGGCTGGAGAGGATCCAGCCTTTTGCCTAGTGGGACAGGAGACTCTTAAAGGAAGTTCTGATGGTGAAGAACCCAACCAAGAGAGGAATTTCCCAGGCTTAAGTTTTCCTCTCTGCCTGCAACCTCAAATCTGTGGCTCTGAGGCCTAGAGGTTGGGGGATGGAGCCACTCACAGGTGCTTATGTGGAGGTGTGGGAAGGGAATGTTCATGACGCCCTTTGCTTCCACATCCTCCCCTGTAAGAATTCTCTCTTCACTATTCAGCACTTTGGTAGTGGTAGCAAAATGTTAACACTAGCATAACCATAGTACTTAAACTAGAAAAATTTAAGAAAGGAGAATAAAGATTTCTCCTCAACTTCTTCCTCATTTTCCAGATGCCTGGTGAGATCCTTTACACTTCTTTTTCCATCTCTAAACAATTTCTGCCTGCTGACCCACCAGTCAGTCCCTGGCTCTATTCTATCTTTCCTATGAGTTTGATGTGGTCCCTCAGAAAAGCCTATGGAGGTAGCTACTTCCTGCACAGCTCTTACTCTGAGCAGATGCAAACCTTTGATCTTTCAATCAAGGTTCTGTGGCCTTATGACATTTGTTCTTTCACCTTTTCTTCTCCTCAGAGGTACTTAGTCCAGTAAAGGTGAGTGAAGGAAATCTTCACCAATGAAATTGCTGGCAGACAGTCCAGGAAACAGTCGGGATCTCTCTCTCCCTTTGCTGCTCTTACCTTCTTCCTTGGAGAACCTTTGCTTGGAATACTTTTTTTATTCCAGGCAACGGTTGTACTTCCTAAAATACTCTTGTATTTTGTTCTTCTCATTTTTTCTTCTTTCTGCTCCATTTCTTACACAAATGCTTACAACTATGTGTCAGAATAAGTCCAACAGATACCCTATAAGGCAAGATGCTGTGCAGATAGGGTTAAAAAGAAATATTGCAATAATTAAAGTTTCGCTTTTCATATATATATATTTACCTTAAGCTTTATAGTAAAATTGATAACTTACTCTACTTACTAACTCATTTTTATAACCTGTAGTTTATGCCCCTTAAATAATTTAAACTAATGGGAGCCAGAGCAATAGCACAGTGCCGTGCACGTGGCTGACCCAGGATGAACCTGGGTTCAATCCTAGGCATCCTATATGGTCCCCCAAGCCTACCAGGAGTGATTACTGAGCACAGAGGCAGGATGACCCCTGAGTGCTACTGGGTGTGGCCCCCAAACAAGCAAACAAACAAAAATAACAACAAAATAATTTAAGCTGCATTATACCTCCAGTCTAATTGACTGTCTTTATCAGAAAACAAGACCTTTCCAACCACTTACCACTTAGTGATAATTCTGATTAATCAATGCATCTTTAATCTACATATACACTTAAAGAATTTATTTTGAAATTTTCAACTTAAATTCAGAGTCTAAAATAAAATACATAATTGCATAAATTTTTTTTGCTTTTGGGCCAGACCCTACAATGCTCAAGGTTTACTCCTGGCTCTGAACTCAGGAATCGCTTCTGGTGGGCTTGAGGGATCACATGAATGGCAGAGATCAAACTTAGGTTGGCCACGTACAAACCTATCTACTGTACTATCTATCCACTGTATTATCATTCTGGTCCCGGCTTATAATTTTTTAAATTGAAGGAGTTCCCTTCAATGATTAGGGGGCGGCGTCAGTAGAACTATAGGTGTGGTGGTAGAAGGAGGGATCATTCAGCATATAGGACTTCAACTGTAGACTTTATATGTGAAAGGTATATGTTGTAATCTTTCAAACTATTCTCTGTACCCCCACAAGTATATCTTTTAGTCTGTAGAACTTGCTAACATTTCTGAAATATTACAAATCCTATAAAGTTGAGCATGCACAAATTGTTTCAGGTGTTTATTCTAACAAGATTCAATTTATCTATCATTACACTATTGTATTATGGGACATCCATCTAACAATTTAAAGAAATGAAAAAAACTGAAGTTTGCATCTCAAATTTTCCACAGGGCCTGGGTTGAGGAGGTATATTGGTGATCCCTGTCACCGATACCAATTATTTGTGCTCTTTCTCTTCCAGTTTAGATAGACACACAATGAATTTACTTTGTTATATTGTTTGTTTTGGGGCCATACCTCGCATTGCTCAGAGGTTACCCCTGCTCTGTGCTCAGAAATAACTCCTGGCAGTCGGGAGACTATATAGGATGCTAGGAATCAAACCTGGGCCAACCTAATGAAAAGCAAATGCTTTACCTGCTATGCTATTGTTCAGGTCCCCATGATGTGTTTACTCTTATTCTCACATTCTCAAGGCTGGTTTACTCTATGGAAACATAAATTCATGTTTTTCAACAAATATAAATTCATATTTAGAATGAATAGATTAGAGAGATATTCTAAGAAGTGAAAATGTTGGTCCCTGGAGGTTACGGCCTTCATCATGGTCCTCCACAATAAACAAAGGAAAATATTCACATCTTTGTTCAATGTCTCTATGAGGTTGAAGAAATTCACATGATGTTTAGAGCCAGGGAACTAACTCGGTAGTAGAGCACTTCCCTAATATGTGTATAGCGCTGAGTTCAATAGTTGTCATTATCTCATTTCTAGAGCACTGCTTGGTGTGGTTCATATAAAGCACACACAAAACATTGTCACTAAATGTGCTGGGATCTTGGATTGCAAAGTATGAGACAGTAGGGGAGGGTGCCCACACTCACTCCAACAAAAGTCCAGGTGGTATCAGCCCAGATACTGGCAAACCTGGAGTTTTGGTCAATTGGTGTCTCTGGTGAGTGGTGAAGCAATGTGATTGTGGGTAATGGGTGCAGTAGGCATGGCTTCCACAGGGCAAACCCTTGACTTGCCCTTTCCTCCAGATAATTGCCAGCTTTCAGCTGCATGACCTGCGTACTCATCATTTTTCAAGGCCTGGCTTATATATCTTTCAAGAACAGATGAGCCTGTGGAGCTGGCCAAATATAGAACCAATGGTGTCTGCATTTGTCAGAGATTACACATTTTAGGACTTTTCACTTTGGAAGCAAAGATACAAAAATTCAGAAAACTGCAGGCCACGTGTAAAAGAATAGCTATGGAGAGATCCAGGGTATTTTATAGTTAGACTATTTGGCCAACATGACCTGAGAAATAGGGAAATGCTGAGACACTAGCAGAAGCATAGCAATGAAGACACAGTCCTTTTGATGGCGGCAATGATAGGCATGATGCTATCTAAATTAGCAGGCACGTTTCAAGGCACTTAGTCTACCAAAGCAAACAGAACCAAGGCTAGACAAAATCTGGTTTTCACAGAGATGATTTCTGCTCCTGGAGTACCTAATATGCTAAGTCACAAAGCTCTTAGAAGTAAGTGATAGGACCTGACCAATTTTTTGAAAGACAAAAATGACTGGACAGGAAAAAGTTAGATTATGAATGGAGGTGCTTTGGGCAAAGTTGAAGAAGCTGGGCTCAGCTTCCTCATTCATAAAGAGAGGCTCAGTCACAGGACACCCCTCTTTCAGAGTCAAAGCTCACCTTCAAGACATCCAGTTTCTCACCAAGATTGCAATAACACTAGTTTCTGTTAATGATAAACTTAAAAGCTTTGTCTTAGCTCAGTAACTATCACCTTCTCAATAGAGTTGTAGCTAGATGTTTGACATAATATTTTTTGTTGAGATTTGGACTTCCAGTTACAAACCCAGAAATACTATTTTCAGAAACTCACTGTTGAATGTGTTTGAGTTTGGGAAAGTTTGGATGTTATTTGGATGTGAGAAGAGCCTAAAAATTGTCTTCCAGTTGTTTCTAGGACCAAGCCAGTACTACTGTAACCAGCTCCACCAGTGCAGCTCTGGAAGACAGTCAAATTTGCATTTGAGAATCTGTTTGGACGACCAAATGTTGGGCTCTGGTGTTCTTAGAAGACCCAAGAAATTGTCTGAATTTTCTTTTAAAATGTATATATCTCAGCAGTATGAAATATGTTCATAATGTTGGATTACCTTCATTACCATTAGTCTCTATAAATCTTTCAACAAGTCAAACTGAAACATCAGTGATTCCTCATTCTCTTCTTTCTTGGCCTCTTGAAACTAATACTTCTGCTACCTATCTCTGTGTCCTTGGCTTTTGAAGTTTTGCATGTTAATGGAATCATATAGTATCTATCTTTTTATTCAGACATTTGACTTAGAATTATATTTTGAAGGTTTATTTATGCTATAACATTCACCAACATATTGTTTCCTTTATAAAACCGAATTATGTTATATTGTAGGTGTAAATTATCTATTCATCTGTCCATACATATGTGAAATTGTCTTCTTGGGGGGATTGGGTCACACTTGGCAGCACCCAGAGGTTACTCCTGGCTTTGTGCTCAGAAGTTGCTTGTGGCAGGTTCGGGGGACCAGATAGGATTCCAGAATTCGAACCATGGTTCGTTCTGTGTTGGTTGCATGCAAGGCAAATGATTTATTGTTGTGCTATGCTCTGATCCAACAAGAAATTGATAATGCTGATTTTAGCTATTATGATTAATACTGCTAGGAATATTGAAGCATAAATATCTTGAGTATCCTTCTCCTTATAATATTTTGCCAAAAGTAGAACAGCTGAATCCTATGTCTAATTTTGGGAGGAATTGCCATATTGTTTTCCATAATGGTTGAACCATTTTATATTCCTATCAACTGCATACTGGAGTTTCAATCGCTCCATATTCTTGCCAATCCTTGTTATGTTTTTGTCGTGTGTGTGTGATTCTTTTTTAAAACCACATTTTTTTTCTGGCTGGTTTTCACACAAGCTTTCCATGGCTTTGCTCTAGCTATGAGGACTGGCCGTTTTCCCAGTCATAGCACCTTGGCCTGGGGAAGCCGTGAGAACTGATGAGTCCCTTTTGAAGGAGGCATTTGGCTTCTGCGATGGAAGAAGCTTAGTGCCTGGGGAGCGTGGGAAATGTTCCTTTTGCTGGCTAAGCAATGAAGTTGTCATGTAAACGGACCAATAGACCTGTGGAAAGAGATGGTCCTTCCAGCGGGTGGGTACAGAGAAATGAGAATGGAAAAGTACCACAGTCAGATTCTTCATATCACTAGAATCAAAGCTGCCTTTGTGGTGGAAGAATTTTCGCTGTCATATGAACTGGGGAGAGAGTTGATGGAAGGTGTTATCTGATTCACCAGAGCAAACCTGGTCCTCTCAGAGCTTTTATGTCTTCCATCAGATATGAATTTTAAGAAATGATTTCTCAATGTGAAGAACTTCCTTGAGTCATTTGTGAACTTCTATTCTGAGGCCAGAAGGAGAATGTAGTTGTATGTCCAGGATGTTGCTGTTTCAGATAAAGTTCTTTCAAAGAAGAACACAACTATTATCCTAGGGGGAATACTAGTCTATAGACCAGTAAGGACCTGTTCTGTGGAAGTTAGTAGGGTCACAGGCAGGGAGGGAATGGCGCATGTTGAGAGCAAGAAGGGAATCATGGTGCTTGCCAAAATAAATAGTAATAAAGTTATTAGGCTTCTTGCTATGTAGAATTAACTCTGTGAAACTCCAGTGACCAGCATCTGTGTACTTCCTGCATTGAAGGACCTCATATAAAAGCTCATACCAATATCCCTTGAATTTAGAAAGGAGATTTAAAGAGTCAATAATGAAATATTCTCTTGATCATGAGAATTCTGTTGTGCTAAATAAAATACTAAAGAAATCTGGCTGTAAATATTTAAGTGCATTTCTCTTGCCATTTTGGAAGTGTGGGGTCCTTCAGGGTTCGACATTGGATCTTCAGCCAAGACTTCTTGTCTATCATTAATCTTTCTTCCTGCATTGACCCTCCTTCACCCAGAACCACCCTTCTAATGGAAATATAGAAATTAGCAAACACTAATTCCTTGGCACTAAGATTTCAAAGAAACTTGTTTTATATTTGTATTTTCCCTGGATCACCAGTTAAATGTCTAGATATAAAGATGTTAAAATTGAATGAACTAAAACCGTAACATTATCTGCATCGAACAACAAAGGATGATGTCTCTATGTGTCTCATTTAGCAGCAAATAAGGTTTCTGTAACCCCTAGAGCTGGTTCTGAAATCAGTCTTTGCTTCTGCTCCCATTCCTAGATTATTAGGAAAATAGGAGGGATTTTGCTCTTGTCATCTCTATGATCATTTGATATGTAGCTTCTGGCCATACCATATATAAATATGGTGTTTCGTTAACCACAGTAATAAAATTCTATTTACTTTGAGGTAAAAATATGAATATAAGAACAATATAATATTTTCCTAACTGTGAGCACCTACCAGATTGATTTTTCCTTCAGTGCTGGATTTGAAAGTAACCCACCTAGGAAATGACTGGCATGCTCTCACAGGAAATGATTTGATGAGTTTTATTATTTTCACCTCTGTATTTTGCTCAGTTACTTATTGCCATATCAGGAATTGCTGAACAGCTCAGGGAGACACCATCTCTATCATTCATTTCCTTGTTAATTTATCTATTGAACTCTTGCTATGTGCCAGGATCTATGCTTAATATGCAAAGTCAATATTTCCACATGGTAGGAATGTATAAGACTTGCATGAAAGATTTTAAGAAGAGACACTAGCTTGAACATGAACCCAAGAATGCTGGGTGGGGATGTATCTGATGTCTATAATAAGTTTAAGACAATGAGTATCCATAATTTTGGTGGATCAAGGATATGAAATTGGCCTTGCTAGCCATCTTTGGTTCAAGACATTGTGTGCAGTTTCCTCATGTAGGTGCTGGACAGCCTTTGTCTCTCTCCACATTGGCTTCTCCAAAGGGCCCCTTCTGACCTGGATATCAGCATGAGAGTTCTCAATCCAGAAGTCAGGGTTGTTTGCAATTTGCAACTTAATATTGGAAATTACTTCTGCCATCTTCTTTGTCAAATCATTAGCAAGCCTAGTTTCAAGTAAGTGATGACTAGCAGGAAATGTTTTTGGCCTTGACACATCATATGAATGTGCAACTTAGTTGAGCATAGTGATACAGAAACTTTGGTTTACTTTTAGGCTCAAAGATAAATGTTAGTATGGACCTTGCTTTTGAATACTGGTCTAACTACATAAGGATGGTTAGTACTCATGTGGTGGGCTTCTCAGAAGCTTCCTGCCATAAAGTGAGTGTCAAGAATTTTTCTGGATGCTACTGACAGACTGAACCCAAGTAGCTTAAACTGGACCCAAGTGGCTTAAACACTTGAGTTTGCAATGATAGATATGAGGAAAAATCTGGAGGTTAATCATTCAGTTTTTACTCTGAGGCTGAGAATTTTGTGGTTCTTTTAACTTTTCTCATATGGCTCAAAAATAGCTGCTGAAATCCTGCCATGATCTTTGCATTCCTAATAGCAGCAGAGTAAGTATAGAATGGTGAGAGAAGATAAAGAAGAGTACCAGTCAACTGTCCATATTCTTCATTCAGATGATGGGTCTCTTTGATCATTCATATACCTCTGAGATAAGCAATATGATCTGATGAGCATTTTTTGTGGTCCAACATATCATTTTAACTCTTAATGGCTATTCTATTTTCCTAGATATAAAATGATATAACTTGCTCACTGGCCCATTCACCATGGATATACTTAGTGCTAAGCATGATTTACCTTCAACATTAATGAGACTCACTTGAGTTCTGTGTCTGGGATGTGCTCTGTCCTTCTTTTGTTGAAGCCAAGGGATACCTTACTGTGTAGGGTAAGGCAGCAAGATTGAATACTGACTTTCCAGGAGGAGAGAACTCTCAGCATACACACACACCCCTATGTGTGTCATATGTTCACAAGAAAATGCTCATGAATGCCAACTGATTCCATCCGTCAACATGTAAGGGTACAATTCAAAGCGACTTCAGATAAAGGCTACTGTATGGATCTAGAAGCTTTGTTGACATGGAAGAAAACAGGTGTACAATGTCTGCTCTTAGATTGCTGAAATTTGCAGAAACAGAGTTTTTGCTTTGGAGAAGCCAGACTGAGGCAGCTCAACAATCTCCTCCTCTGAGTCCAGATGCCCCTGCAACCACGTGCAACAGAGAAATAGCAAAGCAGATAAGGTGCTTTCCTGGCCTTCAAGAACCACAAAACTGGCAGGATATGACTACTGAATACCCTTTGTTTTTCTAAGACTTTGAGTTAAGACCAAACTCTATCTTCTGGAAATTACAGTGAGTGTCCCACAATAGTTGTGTGGCTTTGTTGACTGATGTGTGTGTGTGTGTGTGTGTGTGTGTGTGTGTGTGTGTATGTTCCAAACCCTTGGACCTGTGTCCATACTGAATTACCTCCTTAGTTCAATGCCAGTATGTATTTCTGTAGAAAGAAACATCTGGATTGGCAGTGAATCTTAGGAAACAGCAAACTGACCTCAACAAACAGAACTGAGCATACCGGGTCCTGTCCTTCGCTTACTGATCCTTGGGGTGGCCCTTATACAGTAGCTGAGGAGCAGTTTAAAACTTTGGAGGGAACTTATGTTGGTGAAGGGGAGACCAGCTCTAAAGAGTTCATGGAAGACCTTATAAGTTTCAGCATAAAATAGATTTCCATTCAGCATCCCAGAAATTTTAGTTGTAGGGAACTGCTAATGTTGAACTGCTGAAAAAAAATAAAGCATGTTATGTATACAGTGTGAATACAATTATGTAAATAGAGAGTGAGCAGAAGGAAATACCTCAAAATATTAATAGTGCTTGACTTTGAGAAATGGGGTTCATGTTCTCTATTTTTTCTATTTTTCTTTCTTTCTTTTTTTTTTTTTTTTTTTTTGGTTTTTTGGGCCACACCTGGCGGTGCTCAGGGGTTACTCCTGGCTGTCTGCTCAAAAAATAGCTCCTGGCAGGCACGGGGGACCATATGGGACACCGGGATTCTAACCAACCACCTTTGGTCCTGGATTGGCTGCTTGCAAGGCAAACGCCGCTGTGCTATCTCTCCGGACCCCATTTTTTTCTATTTTTAAGGTTATATTTTCTTTTCTTTTCTTTTTCAACCTCCACCCCAAATTTTTTACTTTCATAGTAAAAAATATTATAATAAAATAGGCTTAATATTAAAATATACATAGTTTCAAGATCTTAATACTTTCCCCCAGTTTTTTTTATTTTAACAGACATTTATTAGAATATATAACGGCAAATCTTACATAGTGATATTAAAGGTAGTCAACGGCAAATCTTACACAGTGATACTTAAGTTACATGGTGACAATAAATGAAAGCCTTTCCACCAGTGTTGTCCTCCCTTCATATCTATTCCCAAGCATTTATCCTTTATCACCACCTTTATCCCCCCGAATGCTAGTGCATCTAAAAGCATATATGTTAACCCCAATGTAAAACTTTTTTTTCCAGTTCCAGATATTTTTACTAGTGGTTTCTTACAGGTTTGGAGTCAAGGAAGCACTGTAAAAACAATATTAATGTAGCAATTATCATTTGCATGGGCTTTCCCCCATTTTTAAGAATAAATTCTTGTTACTCAAACCAGCAGCTGATAAATTAATATCAATTCTTTGGATATTTATGAATAAATAAATATCAAACAGAAATTGAGCTATGGTTAGTGTATGTGATTTCCTGTAAGAGCAATATGTAAGTAAAAACATAAATGTTACAAATTTGAGAACAGAGAAAGAACAAAGCATATAAGATGCTTGCCTAGCCTGCAGCTAACCCCAGTTCAATACCTGGCATCACTGGGAATAAGGCCTGAGCACAACCAGGTGGGGCTCAATTTGCTCTTTTATCCTCATAGTCACAAGCTTGTTGGAGTGAATTTTCTCTTGGGTTCATAGGTAAAACTGAAGGTATTTTGCGGTTGCCTTATAATCTTACCTATATAAATAAAAGGTGCCGTAATATTGCTGCTTTTCTTTTTCTTGGCATGGTTTGTTCATAGAAGTTGGTGCTCAGGGATTACTCCTGAATGCACTCATGGATCACTTCTGGCTTGGGATGCTATGTGGTATGTCAGGGATTGAATTAGGCTCAGCGGCATGCAAGGTATCTTACCCACTGTAATACCTCTCTAGTCCATGAATACATATCTTTATTATTTGTGAATCTGTCTAGAAATTCCAGTGTCAATGGAGGTGATCTCTGACTTAAGAATAGTTTTTTTTAGAATAAAGATAGCCCATAAGATCAATGGAATATAATTGAATATCCTGAGTCAGACCCTGAGCTATATGATCAGTTTGTCTCTGATAAAGCAGCAAAAATATGGCATGGTATAAGTAAAGCCTTGTCAACAATAGTTTTGGGAAAACTGGTGAGCTACATACAAAAATAAACTAATTTATAACTCTTTCTAACACCATGCACAGAACTCAAGTAAAAATGGATTAAAGACCTTGATATCTGAGGGTTAAACTGAGAACCCAAACGGTAGGGTGTTTGCCTTGCATATGGTCAACCTAGGTTAAATTCCTGGTATCTCATGGTCTCCTGAGTAATGCCAAGAGTAATTTCTGAGAAAAGAGCCAAAAGTAATGCTTGAGCACAGCCAGTGTTTCTTCCCAAAACAAAGTAAACAAAAACAAATAAACCTTGATATCAGACCTGAAACTATAAAGTACACAGAAAAAAAAATAGGAAGAACTCTTCATGACACTGAAACAAAGACATCTTTAAGGATAAAAACTGTTGCCAAAGAATTACTTGAAAGGCCTGAATAAAAAGTAGCTTCAACTCCTCTCAAATAATGGTGGAGTGAAGGCTGCCTTGCAGACATTATTTGGTGGTGCACAGAATTCAATAGGATGGGGCCCATTTTATCAATGAAGATGTGGTTGGTTGAACATAAGAAAAACCTTAATAGTAGAGGCTCAAGTACAAAGGCTTTCTTTTCTCACAGGTAAAAATTCCCCAAAACTTCCCCCCAAATTACCATCTGGTCTCCATGGCCATTGAGCTCCTTCCAGCTCATCAGTTTTGATGGTAGCTATTCCCAGCTGCAAGGAGGAGTAGCAACAGTGACATTTTTCTAGAAAAAGCAAATCTAAAATTAGGAGTTTAAATTTTGGGATGAAAAGGGAGACCAGATATAGTTGTAGGCCAATACCTGCCACCACCCTGGCCATAGTTTGAGCTGTTTTGGTAGAATGTCCCTAGTCCTCTACGTGATATAGGACATTCCTATTGACAGTGTCCACTTTACTCTTTCTTCATATGGAAGCCCAGAACTAGATATGGGAATTGCTCCAAATTGCCTTATACCCTGCCACAGGATCAAGACAATGGTGCTGTCATCAGGGAATGAAAACAGGATTAAAGCTCTTGCACCAGCAAGTCTAAAGTGTTCTGGGAAGATTGAGTGAGTGATCCCCTCCTACATGAGGCATTCTGTTCTTCGTGGGTTCTTGCCTTGACACAGCTCCTAAAGTTGGGGAAGCCCTTCTTTCCTCACACTTGGGTTCGCTGAATACACTATAGGTTAGAAAAATGCCCTGAAAGGGAACGGTATATTTTTTCATTCCATTTCTTGTTGCCAAAAGACTGGGGTTGGGATGAGGAACCTTTAGGGCTAAATGGAAAATGATGTTTTTTTCTCAGTTTGGAGTGAAATTTACATAATATGAAAGTACAGTCAGGAGTTGATTAATAACAAGGATAAGTTCTGAGAAACGAATGGTTGGATATTACTGTGCACATGTTAGTGAGTGTAATTAGAGATGGTAATATCTAGGTGGGGCAGTCACAGTTAGATTATGTGCTCTGGCTAGAGAACCAGGACTACCTCTTCAGTTGTATTTAGTATCAGCACCACATTCTACACAATCCACTACTATCTTGTTCCAAAACACTTTCATAATGCCCAGAGAAATACCATGTCCATTTAGCACTTATTCCTATTCCCACTACCCCCAAGCCCCAACAACTACCACACATCTATCTATTTTCATGGAATGGCCTGTTCTGGATAATTCTCATTAATGGCATCAAACAGAATGTGAATTTTCAGGTCTGGTTTCTTTCACTTGGCTTACTTTTTTCAGACTCAGCCAGGTTGTAGTATCTATCATCTAAATTTTTATTTCACTGTGTACAGCAAATGTGTTTCAGCTCACAGTTTCTTTGACAGCTCAGACTCCTTAAAAACACAATCAACTTCTGGGGTTGGTGAGGTGGCGCTAGAGGTAAGGTGTCTGCCTTGCAAGCGCTAGCCATGGAAGGACCTCGGTTGGATCCCCCGGCATCCCTTATGGTCCCCCCAAGCCAGAAGCAATTTCTGAGCACTTAGCAAGGAGTAACCCCTGAGCATCAAATGGGTGTGGCCCAAAAAACAAAAGAAAACAAAAAAAAAAAACCACAATCAACTTCTAATTGGGTTGCTTCTAGTAATTTCATTAATATTGTACTCACTTACATCCAGTTTTCTTGCCAAGACATCAGTCTACGGGTTACTTAATTTCCTTCATTTGCCTCCCATTAACTTATTCTTTTTTAAATTAAATATTAGTTATCTTGAGTTATCTTGGTTATCTTGGATCTCAGTCCAGAAGTAACACAACGTGGAGAATGTCATGTCTTTCCTGTCATCGCTTTCTGAGTGAATTTGCCTTGGTTACTCAAATACTATCTAATCTTATCTTCTTACTATTTAGGATGTGTAGGAAGCTGATACTTTTAACTTTTCAAAGCTTTAAGTTTCTGAATCATCCTGTTATTCCTAAGTTTAAAAATACAATAATGTTTTTGAGTGTCATGAGTCCTGTCAGAAAGGTTACATTTTTAAAAAATGTTTGAGAAAAGCACTATTTATCCATTTCAAATTCATTTAATGTTGTGATGAATATTTTTTAAAAAAATTTTCTTGCTTTTATTAAGGTGCAATTGATAATTGAAGTCATGATGTTCAGTTGTGGTCTTGCTACACTAACTTCTCCACTAGTGTTTTAAGATCCTACTACCATTGTTCCAAGATCTCTCTCTCCCCCCTCACCCTATCAGCTTCCTCAATTTCTAATTTTGTTTATGATGTCCCAGGATCTACTTCCACTGAGACTTATCGAATTCCTTTTAAAAGGCTACATTTTAGGAACCAAAGCAATAGTACAGCAGGTAGGTAGTTTGCCTTGCATGCAGCCAAGTTCAATCTCCGGCATCTCATATGGTCCCCTATATCCACCAGGAGTGATTTCCAAGTACAGAGCCAGAGTAACCTCTGTGTGTCACCGGATGTGGCCCAAATATAGAAAAAAAGACTACATTTTAAAGACAAGCTTATAGTTAAGCAAGGTCAGGTGACTTAGTTCCTTTATGTGCAATTTTTAGTTAGGAAAAACTCTAAAATGATATGGCCAGGAGGTGGTATCACATGCATTCCTGTCTTGCCTCACATCTTCCTCTTGCAAAAATAGAGAGGACATAGATTCACCGACTGATGTTTGTGCAGCCATTTTGGCCTAAAAGATCACGTTGAAGTTGAAAATAATACTCCAGGATGGTAGATCAGCAATCTTTCTGAGATACTTCGAGATGCCATATCACTCTCTGCTACCTGTGTCAGACAGTTTATATATGGGGGCAAGGGATAAAATCTGAACTTTAATACTCTTGGTTTTATCCCTCAGCAAAATGCAGCTAGCTGAGTTTTCCATTGGGATACTACACATGTGATAGATATTTTAGTGTGAGACATCCTTCAGGATGGTGGGACCAGTAAGATCAGAAAGGGCATAGTTAGACAAAGAGAGTCAATTTTTTTTGAGAAAAACCTGCTGTTTTCTGGGTGTTCTCTAAGGTTCCAAGTTCCCTAATGAACATGACCTATGTCATTATTTAACCAAAATGCTAGAACAGACATTCTCTCAGAACCACAGCTATACTCAACTTACACATGATGGAGGAAAGATTCAGAAAAATCATCTTCTCCAGGCCACTTTATTGGGATCTGTGTTCCATGTGAGTCGGTCTTAGAGACCAACCCTTGAAGCCTGCTCAAGTTTTTAGAAGTTGTGCAGATGTGAAAGCTGGAGGTTGACCTTTTCAGATTCATGCCTTTATCTTATCCTCAAAGAGAAAGAAACATTTCAGAGAAGAGAGAAGATGAGAGCTTGTGAGCTGAGAGTAAGCACAGCTAGGTCCATTGTGCTGTCATGGGCATTATTGCATAATACCCATTAAATGTTAAACTTGACTCAAGTTTCCATTGGAACAACTGTAGGTTAAATGCATTTTATTACATTAATGTTTTTTTAAAAAAATTATTTAAAGAAAATAAATACATAGTTGGCATAACTGATGATAATACATTTGTTTCAAGATGACAAAAAGCAAAGGTATTAAAAATAGAAAATACTATGGTCCTCCCCACCCCAGAAACACCTGGGGTGATCCCCGAATGTCAAGATGGGAACAAGCCCTGAGCACAGCCAGGTATGGCCCCCACGCCAAAACAAAACAAACTAAAATAAAAGGATTTAGTACAGCAAATGTTATAAGACATATATGGTCAGTATGAAGTATTTCTTTAATTTATATTTCAAATAAGACCATAAGATCTAATAGATTAGTAGATAACTTGAAATTAGACATTAAGAACTTTAACAACATAAACATTTTTACATGTTTCAAGTGAAGGATTGGAGTTACCTTTTCTTCTGATTTTAGTAGTAAGGGTGATTTGGAGAATCAGAATGTTTGACCCAAAAGTTTTCCCCATGGCATATCACCAAGTTCCAGTCAAGAAAAGAAAGCTATTTCAGTTTCATATTTTGTTGGTCTCCTCAACAGTGCTCAAAGGCCAAGGTGATATTTAACTGTTAATGCTTGGTGCCAGGATGGCAGTGCCAGATACCACCATTTCCACACTTGGAGGGTCTCTGCTCTCTGTCTCCCAAAACAACTGCTCTGTTCTTGAGATCAGACTCATGAAAAGGGTGTGTTTCAGCCTTTGAGCTATAGCTTTTGCCTTATTTCAGTGATTTTAATAGAGAAAATTAACCAGGTATGGTTAAAATTGAAAAAATGAAAGAGACAGCTGATTTATCACAGATAACAATTGCAGGAAGAAGTTACCTACCACTTTATGGATGGAGGATCAAAAGGAAGACTTAGCAGAACCTAGTAACTTGACAGAGGAACTCACCGAGTTGGGACTTTGATATCTGAGAAGTTGCTGTTTCCTAGTATTGGATTGTAGGGTATTAGATTGAACTGCCCTTTAACAGCTCTTCTAGAATTTAACCAACAAGTCTGTTCACTCTCTGTGAAATATAATCAGAGATATTAAGAGTACTCTAGATAGAAGACATATCAATAAGAAGTCTTGAAACAGAAGGCATTGAGAATGAGGTAAGGCCTTTATTCATGTTCTTAAATTTTTAGAATAATGTTCAAGTTAGTTTTAGGTGGAGAAAAGTAAATAGTAATACCGACTTTCAAACTACTAAATTGAGATTGAATAGTTGAAAGAAAAATTGTTCAGAAGAAAGTCCAGAGAAATAAAGTGAAAACATTATCCCCTTTCATGATGTCTTTGTTTTCATAATCAGATTAGAAAGATTGATGCCTAATATCAGTATTAGAATGTAAGAGTCATTATTCTAATGGCCTCTAATTTTAAAATATATTATGGCATGCATATTTTTTCATTTATGTTGCTTCAAAACCCTTGAAGGGGGCCATCATAATTCTAATTACTGTTTTGTAATTAGGATTAGGAAACTGAGGTGGATTTGAATTATTTGTCTAAGGTAATCCAACTAACTAGTGTTGTCTCTTAACTACTATACTATATTGATGTATCTGATTTTTGTCTTTAAATTGTGTTCTTATTTGTCTATGAATGGATAGCATATTCGTTACTTCTTCAATAGTTATGTAATTGTTGCTAATTTGGTAATTTAATAATTACAAAGTAAGCACAAAAATATTTACTGACTTTAGAAGTTTTCAGAATACCTAGTGATTTGTGTCTTGTGTAAAATGGATATGTAGCACTTCCTAAAATTTCTTCTAAATTTATGACTTTACCGATGTGAAGCTCACCACATGAAGTGGTGAGTTTAGTTAGAGAGATGACTTCACAAACTATCACGACAATGTTAGAGAAGTAGAATGCCTGTATCTATACAGGCAGGGGGGTGGAGAAGGAATAAGATGGGGCATTGGTGGTGGAATGGTTGCCTGGTGAAGGGGAGTGTTTTTATTCTTTTTATGACTGAAACCCAACTACAATCAAGTATGTAATCATGGTGCTTAAATAAATAAAAAATTTAAAAGACAAAAAAAATAGAAAATAAAAAGAAAAACTAAATAATGAAAGAGAAAGGAAAGAAGGAAAAGTTCAGTAGCAAGTATATTTGTGAGAATTATTGTATTACCAATGAACTCATTAAAGCAATAGCAGAAGGTTTAGTAAGCTCTTTTTTTTTAAGGATAAGAATTAAAGAAATACAGTAAAAAGGGCATGAGAGTGACAATTGTTTGTTGTTTGCCTAGGCCCAGCAAAATATGGGAGGAATAGAAAGGAAAAGCCTTGACCTAGACACAGAGAGACCTTACCCCTGAAGTATTCTGGCATCAGACTGAGTCTGGGCTCTAGGCATACTAGGTTGTCCAATCCCTGAGTCATTCTCTGTGGTCCCAGAAAAACTTTTTCGCACAATCGCGGTTGTTGGTGTCAGGTTTCTGTATTAGAGATACTGGTTTCTGTGCATATGCTAAGTCAGGATGATGTGGACAGTCCTCTGGTTTCACCTCACCATTAGAGGGCAATGCGAGAGCCCTGCGCCGAAAGCAGGTTGCTGCTGTTGCTAAATCATCTGAGTGTTAAAAAGAATCCTCTTTGGATTCTTCTGTGCCAGGGCAGAGAAAGGGTCTTCCCTGATAGAGGTTTGCTTCTTGGTGATGTTATAGACAACCGTGGTTGTTTCCGTAGATGGTATCCATGGTTTAGGGGTGTACATTCACTTTTGATTATATTTAATAAATGGCTCATGGTCAATAGGAAGTATGTTGATTGTTTTTTGTTTTTGTTTTTGTTTCTGTTTTGGGTCATACCCGGTGACGCTCAGGGGTTACTCTTGGCTATGCGCTCAAAAATCACTCCTGACTTGGGGGCCATATAGGATGCTGGGGATTGAACTTAGGTCCAACCATGTGCAAGGCAAATGCCCTACTGCTGTGCTATTGCTCCAGCCCTTGTTTATTGTTTTTTAATGCAAAGATTTTAGTTATAACTTTCTAGATGGCTCCAGGTAGATATATCCAGTGAAATAAACTGAGAAGAAACTATTTCTTCAGTTAAAAAAAAAGAAATCACTCATCTTAAAGATGCTGTTAAAGGCAATAGGTGTCAGACCAAAGAATTAAACATTAAAGGTTTAGTTTGGTTTGCGTTGCCAATTGTCATGCCCAAATCATACAAAATGATAAAGACCATGCCATGATTTATAATGAAAAGAAATTGTTCATAAGTTTTTTTTTGTTAGCCAACAATGACATTCTAATTGTCTTAGCTCCTACTAATAAGTTGTTTTATTTTATTTGCTAACATTTTAAAAGTGTAATCTGTCTCCATCAAAAGAAAGACAGCTGATACAATCATCTTTTAATATTGTTTATTTTGTTTGTTTGTTTGGTTGGTTTTGAGGCCACACCTGGTGATACTCAGGGGTTACTCCTGGCTATACGCTCAGATATCGCCTCTGGCTTGGGGGACATTATGGG
This sequence comes from Crocidura indochinensis, assembly GCA_004027635.1. Lineage (NCBI taxonomy): Eukaryota > Metazoa > Chordata > Mammalia > Eulipotyphla > Soricidae > Crocidura > Crocidura indochinensis. The sequence continues at coordinate 23,320 of PVKC010000182.1, read as the reverse complement.
ATACCTGGGGAATCGAACTGTGGTCCATCCTAGGCTAGCGTTTGCAAGAAGATTCCTTATGCCCTGTGCCACTGCTCTGGCTCCAATCTTTTAATATTGTTACTGTATGTGACAGGATGGAAAATGTTGTTGAATGGGTAATTCACAATTTACTGAACTTTATTCTTAACTCCACTGAAATCCCTTCTCCACAAGAGCTCTATTTTTATTGATTCTTTACATCTTACTTGCTGAGAATTCGAGGTTCCCTTCTCTTCACTACACACTATTTCCTCCATAGTGGTTAGATCTTTTATTCCAAATCTAAGATGTTGCTTCTCTAATCAGCCTCTAAGTGTTGACCTTTTCCAGAATTCTAGGTCTATCGTATCTCCTTGCTTCCTAGATCAGTAACTCAGTTGCTCAAATAAAAATTTAAGGGCTATGCTTGATTAATTTGTCATCAGCAATGCCCCCAAACTCAATACCTTTACCAAATTCACATCCCAAACTTACTTTAACAGGTTCTCATTTCTCCACTATAGACACCTGACCCCACATAGGATGACTTGGACTTCTTGTCTGTGAGTGCTCTATGCTGAGAGTGATTCTTGGAAAATTCAAATCAGACTATTAAAAATCTTCCTATTTAAAGTTCTCCCTTGCCTCCTCATTGCACTTGGTATAAAAATATGAGCTCTTTCCTTGCCACCCTCATCTGACCCACTCTGTTATCTCTCCTTTTTGCTTAGTAAGCATCATTCATGTGAACTTTCTTTCAACCCCCCAGACTCCCAGTCTCCTTTATGCCTCGGGGGTCTTGGCCTTAATTGATCCCTTGTCCTGTAATGCTTCTAGCTGGCTCCTAGCCATCACTCACATCAAAGTATAAGTGGCATCTATCCAGAATGGCCTTCCTACACGACTCACCCATCTCAAGTATCAACTTTTTATTCAATGCTAACTTTTTGCAGTGCTTATACCGCTAACATTTTTCTTGCTCAGTTCTATTCTTCCCATCTCAGAATAATATAAGTCTCTTGAAAATATTTTTCCCTTTTGTATCTCCAGAACCTACATCTGTAAGTGTCCATTCAATGTTTGTTGGCTGGTTGAGACTTAAACCTCATTTATTATACATATTTTAGTCTATTCTCTTTTTATTTATAATAGCCTGCTTTTTTTTTACAATATTATATAACCAGATAGCTTACTCAGAGATACTGAGTTTAAAAAGACAATATATACATATATATGTAGGATGTGATTCATTCCTTTAAAATTTTAGACTTTTGACTATATCCTGTGACTCAAATAGAATACTGATGGGAAAACTTTCACGTAATCAACCACACAGAGTTGGCCTTTTACCAAGGCAATGGCATGTACAAATAATAGACAAAGCTCAGAAATAGTACTTATTGTACTAGGCATTTTGCTTTGATTAACTTTAGATTCCATGAAAACTTGTGATGTTAAAACTATTATTTTCTCCATTTTGCCTGTGGACTGAGTGTTTGATTCTCTAAAGCTTACAATAACAAAGTGGTGTATCATAGGTTCCATAAATTGTTATAGACTCTGTTGGTCAGATATTTGGAAAAAGTTTTCAGAGTTCTCTCTGCAGGTTCCCTAGGCCTGGGCTCTTGACTAATGGCTAGGGAAGAACATTTACTTTTTTATTTAAAATGAGCATATGGGAGACCAGAATGATAGCACAGTGGGTAGTAGGGTGTTTGCCTTGCATGCAACCACCCGAGTTTGATCCTTGGCATCCATTCCTGAGCCTGGATGGAGAAAATTTCTGAGTGCAGAGCCAGGAATACTCTCTGAGCAACATTGGGTGTAACCCAAAAATCATAAAATAAAATAAAATGAAATGAAATAAAATGAGCACATGCAGGTCATTCGAGTATGGTTCTTTGTGACTATGGATACAAGAGTCCCCATTTTCTTGCTCTTTGTTGGCTGGAAGCTTCCATTTTAAAAACATTTTAATTGAAATTCTGTAGCCTGCAAAGCTATTAATAATAGTTTCTCATGAACATAATTTTAATTACCACACCCATTGTCTCTATACTTCCTCCATCTCTCAAAGACTCAAACAATGGGGCTTCTTTTAGCCTTAAAAATCATCCTCATTCCTAAGCACATGACTTGTCTATGTTTTAGGCTCTGACTTGTTTCTCAGATGGAAGCTGGAGAAAATGCATCTGAAGAAGGACAGGTCTGCCTGAGTCACGTTTTCCAATTAGAACTTTTCTCCTTTTCAGTAGACTCCACTCAAGACTTCACAGTCTCATCTCAGAAGAACTCCAGATTTGTATTGGAGCAAAAACCTGACATGATAATACCACTGTGAAAACAAAGATTAGGTCCAAAGATGTGACTTGTAGTTACAAATACATGTAGGTAGAAAAAATATTTAAGCTGAACAGAGTAAGTGTTCCATTTCCCTGATTTCATAAGAGACCACTTACTACTTTTCACCACATAATCATAATGAATGAGAGAATCCTGGTATTTGTTTTTTCAGTATTTTAAGCATAACTAAAAAATAAAACATAACATAGTGGTCACACCCCATTTTTAAAATAAAGACCATGTCATTAATTTTTTGATAATTGTATGGTAAAGTATGATAACAGCCATACTATTAACTTAATTCTAAAATGTGCTTTGGAGGTGAGTAAAAGTTGAGGTCATAGTATTGACCTTAAGTATTATGATTCAGGGCTGCACCCACCTCTCATACTCATCTTTCTCCACTGTATGGATCAGAACACTGCCTTGTGGCTTTCAGCTGATATTTCCAGGAAATACTGGTCTATATTACTCTAGGAGGGCAATCACTTCTCAACACCCTAGCCTGAATTTTTTCTTCTTGGAAAGGTGCAGTGGGTGCATATTCCAAATCCATTCTGACCAGTAATTTGTGTCTACTTTCTCATGATTACAGCAAAGTGAAATACTGGCAATATCAGTGATGACTAGAACTAAGAACAGGTGTCTGAGATGTTCATAGGAGGCAAAATGTCTGACCTGGTCCCTTTGGAAGATAAATTGGCAAGGTTCTTATAGAGATAAACCAACATTTCCAACACAGAAAATTCTACTAGTATCAATTATAGAAAGCTTTAGACTTGCAAAAACCCGTACAGTAACTTTATTTGTCATAGCTACACATGGCCTTTCATTGGTGAATAAAGACACCTGGAAGAATACTGAGAAGGAGTATGGATTGTCAATGTACAAACCTTGGATTGATCTCAAAGATCTGTGTGTGTTGTTGCCATTGTTGTTGCTTTGTTGTTAATATTGAAGGTTTGACCTTCTAAGATATAACATTTCCTAACTATATAATTTACCTTGAAGAACTTTATTTTTGTGAAATCAAAGTTTTTACATTCTGACTGAGATCATGTAGGATGAGAATTTTGAAGTTCTTACAGGCTGTGATTACTTCAATTCTGTCTCATGACCCTGGGGTACTAAGACACTTCTGCATTCCCAGTTCTGTCCCAGAGTCTTCAGGCTGGTGGCCTTGTCTCAGTGTATAGGGAGGTCTTTTATCCTTGTTCCTTTGTTACTTTCTTTTTTTAATCTTCTTATTTTCCTCTTCAATTGCTTTTCTTCTCTGTCCCTTCACTTTATACTCTAGAGGATCAGTGTAACCTATGCATTCCCCCTTTCTATATTACATTCCCTCATTCAGTTATTCTATATGAGATATATGATAAGTTCTGTGGTAATGTTCTATGGTTTTCAACATTATACCTAAGATAATAGATAAAAAGGATGGTCCCTGGTCTCGTGTTCAATGTTGGAGGAGGCATTTATGGCACATGTGGTTTCTTGTAATTCTTTGAAAACTACCAACAGTCCTTTTAGTAGTTCTTTTTTTAATTGTTTACCATTGCTTTTATTTCTATTAATTAAACAAAAGGAACAAAAGTTGAAAATTTTCTCTAATGTTCTTCATAAAGTCAATGCTGCTGATAGAACAACTTTTTTTTTAAATTTTTATTGTGGCCAAAGTGAGTTACAAATCTTTTGCAGTAATATTTAGTGTAAAAGTGATAATGAATAAGAGGAATTTCCACCACCAGTGTTGTCCTCTCTCTATTACTTTTCCCAGCATGCATCCCACTTCTCCCTCCTTTACCCCCTAGAATTCTAGTGTAACTGGTCCCCACTTGTACAGCTTGTTGTAGATTGAATATAGATTCTGTTATCATTAACTTTGAGTTTGGTGTTTAAATCTGTTCATTTTTTATTTACACTAAATGTTGTTATGACTGTCTAGTCCTGGGTACCATCCATTTTTCCCCTTTTTGTGTTGTTTTTCTTGTGCTTTTGTCTTTTTTTTTTTTTTTTTTTTTTTTTTTTTTTTTTTTTTTTTTTTTTTTTTTTTTTTTTTTTTTTTTTTTTTTTTTTTTTTTTTTTTTTTTTTTTTTTTTTTTTTTTTTTTTTTTTTTTTTTTTTTTTTTTTTTTTTTTGCTTGTTTTTCGTAGTTGCTGGTTTTCTTTTTTGTTCCTTCTAGTATTTCTGCCAGTGAAGACTGTATTGATATTTGTAACAGTCATTTCAAAGTCAGGATTTGAATTTGCTTTTCTGATGAAAACAAAACTGCTGATACACATCTTCAGAAAGTGGGCAACAACATCACAAGTTGAGGAGATGTGAATTCAAATATTAAAAAAATGCTATAGGAATTAACAAACATCTCCACTTGGCCTGGCAGTTTGGAAAATGGGTTCTAACACCAATGGACTATATCAGAGTTTGTATTTGACTCTGTAACCATGGGTCATCCCTCTGACCTCTGTTGCTCAGCTAAAAATTATGGGTGCTGCAATTAACTTTCTCACAAGGCTGTTGTGCATTTAGGAGATTGACTGGGAAGTCCTTATCCTTTCAGGTTTCCTTTATGCATGGTTGTTTAAATCACACTTTTCAGTTCCCCCAGGGATTTAATGAGTTGACTTCAAACCTACTTTCATAAAGGTGAACTTCCCTCACACAGGACAAAAGTCATCTCCATCCTCAATGGGCCTAGAGACTTTTACAGTCTATAATCTCACACCCACCTCTGGGATGTCATTGAGAGTGATCTCCTCACAATACTGTTGCCCTCCCCCTCCACCTGAAGCAAATGCAGTACATGGATTGTCCTGCCAAGATATTCCTAAATCTCCCCTGAACTGACAGACTTCCCACTCAGGAATGCATATGCAGGGGGAGAATTTTTTTTTGAGAAATGCCAAATAAGAATATTTGACTAAGGGACTGACAACTTTCACGAGGAACTCAAAGCACTTGGTATTGGCTGAAAAGGGCTCCAACTTTCCAGTGAAGAGACCAAGACCCAGAGAGAATCTTAAGCAAGTGTCATTTCTGCACAATGAGTTTGACTCTCAGTGCGGCTTCCCAGATGAGGTCATCAGCGCTGATCCCCTCCTGATCAACTCTTCTGCCCTCCTCCTAATACAGTTCCTTATTTGCTCTGTCTCCTTTTCTGGGGAAGTTTGGGGGTGGGGGATGGAAGGAGGGTCAGAGTAAAAATTCCACAGTTCCATGCATGATATGGGAAAAGGGGCACGGGAGCTGCCCCATCACTTTGTGCAGCCTCTAGGGGGTTAGTGTGGTTTGTAGTTGTCTTCACCATACTCATTGCCATCTACGGAGACATGCACAACATGAGGCTCCTGCACTCTTATCAGGACCTTTCCTACTATAAAATTTGGCATTTGGGGAAGATTAATCCACCACAATTCATTCCCCGAAACCAATAATGGTGTTACATGCCAGCATTTATAATATTCAATTTATTGTTATATCTGCCTTTCATACCTTAGTGTAGTAGACAGAGAAAACACTCTGTATGTTGCTTTATCTTAAACACAAGGCACACACTTCCTAATAAATAGATTTTAGGAGAATATGAATTGGGGGTGTGGATGGGTAGTCTTACCTAGTATGCTCAGGGTTTTCTCTTGCTCTGAGCTTAGGGATCACTCCCGGCAGTGCTTGGCAGACCATATGTGGTGCCAAGAATCGAATCTTAGTCAGCTATGTGCAAAGCAAGTACCTTACCCATTGTCGTATTTCTCCAGCCTGGGAACATATTTATTTGATCCTGTGATTTATTGCATCAGGAATATTTAGCAGAAGAAAGCATGGAGGGAGACAAACAGTACTTTATCAGAGCAAAGAAACCCCTACCTCCTTATAGAAGACATGCTCTTCACCCTCTCTCTTCCAAAAGGCTTTGAAAAGAGCAAGAGCTTCAAACACAGGCATTGCTGACCCACAACAAAACATTTTTGGTGTATATTCAAAATTCAAATGCAGGCAGGTTACCAGCACTTTGCTTTTCGGTTGTTCTTGCATCTCCTCAGGAAAGCATTCCTACTGTGTGGACATGATCCCTGTGAGGTCAGAGTTTGGGTCTTGTTGGCAGTGCGCAGAAGGCTGTTCTTCCAGGAAGGACTGCAGAGACCCTGGGAACAGGACCAGTCTAGCTCACAAGTATGAAGAGAATGTCGGGAGAGGAAGTGGTGGTTGTGAGTCAGCATGAGTCATCTTGTTCCAATGAGAATGAAGACTGAGGTGTGTGCCTTCTTTTTTTGCTTTTGCTTCTGATTTTTGGGGGGGTCTCAATCGTGTGGACATTGTGTGGGAATGGATAAAAAGACATGATGGTCGCGTGGTTGCTGTGAAGTTTCAGACTCATCATCTCTCTGGTCTGCAGATTCGGATTCAGCCTCTGCCTCTTCACAGCTCAGTTCCCCCGGGAAGGTGGGGCCTTCAGCTTCTCCCTGGTGAGTGTCTGCCTTTCTGTCCTTGCCTTAGCCTTCCCTGCAGTTTACCTCAGCCCCAGCTGTATTCAAGCTGTTCTCTATTGGAGGAAACACAGGAGTACTGAGGAAAAGTCTTAATTTCTGAAAAAGACTTCCCTCTATGCTGCCCCTGCTTTCCCCGTTGCTCCTGCCCTTCAGCAAACTGTCTGGAGAACTTTCTTAGTTGCCTTATGAGTTGGTAGAGGTTTGTGATATTGTGTATTGTCTCTGGAGAGTGATGCTCTGGAAAGTGATGCTGAACTTTCTTGCTTATCTGTGGGACCCCCTCTGTGGCACCCAAGTGGATTCCAGAGCTGGAAGTGGATGAATTTGTGCTAAGCTAGGGACTGTGGAGGTTCCATTTCTCAAAGGTAAAGAAAAATTCATAGGAGCAGTTTCTGGCCTCTTGGTGGGAGTGAGAAAGATGCACAATAAAGTGGCAGTGCTTTTCTTCTTCAAGGATGTTTGAAAGATTTAGGGAAATTTTTTTCTTCTCCTTCACAATGAGAATTACAAACAGTAATAAAACCTGAAAAGAAATAGGCTTGGGGTTGAAGGCAGTGGGTGGGCATATGGTGCATGAATGGCTGGGGTTTGATCAGACCTTGATATGAGTTTCTCAGACTGTATGTTTTCAGATAAAACTTAACTGTACTGTCAACTAAAATACAGGAAACGTGGTTTTCTTTTCTTTTCTTTTTTTTCAGTAATGTCATTCTAGTTACTGTAAATGAAACGGTTAAAATAGTATAAATACCTTATGATAAACACTTTTCAAATTTGCTTAGAAAACTTCTCAGCAGTAAGCAGGGCATGACAGGGAGCTTTTTCAGTACAGTCATTTGAGTGCGTGGGCTTGCTGGCTTGATAATGAGTCAGCGCCCAGCTTCTAAAATTGGAACAGCTCAGAGCCCCATGTCCCCCCTCCAGCTCAGCCAGCGTGGTGGCCAAATGGCTTTCCTAGGAGCATTTGGCTGTTTGCACTTTGATTAAATCCACTTGGGAGGCCTCTTCTGTTCTGGTAATTTCTACACCCCACCCCCAACACTAGTTTCAGCTGCTCTGTGTGTCCTGCAGATAAGGGCCCAAGACCAAGACCACTATCTTTAGTGGATGATTTGTAGGTTCTCTCTGGAGGGATAGGGTTTGCACACCTCTCCAGTGTGCTCCCAGCCCAGCTTCAAAGCTGCACTTCGAAGGGCCACACAGCAGTAGAGGTAGTAAGGTTATGGGCTGAAAAATCAGAGAACACGGGGTGGGAGAGAAGGTCAAGCAGGTAGGGTGCTTGTCTTAAATATGGCCAAACCAGGGGGCCGGTGAGGTGGCGCTAGAGGTAAGGTGTCTATCTTGCAAGCACTAGCCAAGGAAGGACCTCGGGACTGCGGTTTGATCCCCCAGTGTCCCATTTGGTCCCCCAAGCCAGGGGCAATTTCTGAGTGCTTAGCCAGGAGTAACCCCTGAGCATCAAATGGGTGTGGCCCAAAACAACCAAACAAAAATTATATATATATATATATATATATATATATATATGGCCAAACCAGGTTTGATCCTTGGCATCCCATATGAGTGATTGAGTGATCCCTGAGTGAAAAGTAAAGAGTAAGCCCAGAGAATTACTAGGTGTGGTCCCAAACCAAACACAACAAAAATCAGAAAACAGGGTTCCAAAAATGAAAAACTTTCCTCAGGAATTAATTTAATGGTGTGTGGGGACCACATAGGATGTTATAATTGAACATACATTAGCTACATGCAAGGCAAGTGCTTTGTACTATATCACTCAGGACCCAAACTTGACTTTTATTTTTGTTTTCATTTTCAGTTCTTTATTTCTCCGATTGCTTTTTTTTAAACTTTTTTAAATTAAATTTTTAAATTGAATCCATGATATTCCATCAGTAATATATTGCAAACCTCAACACTATCTATCAAGGAGAGTCAGATCAAGCAAGTTAGGACGAACAAGTTGGGCTCACTGTTCAAGGACTCAATGTGGTCCGTTGGACTAATTGCCTTGTGCCCAGCAGGTTCTAGTGTTAGTCTGAGATGGGTTGATCTAATAACTCAGGGCTCTGAGAGTGCCTAGAAGTCAGCAGGAAGATTCAAAGTTTGCTATTGGAGTTCAGAGTCCCTCAGTTGCCGGAGCAAGCTGATAGGAAGATTCCCACTGACAGTGCTCACAACTGGTTCTGTATAAAGAAGCCACCTCCTCTACACCTGCCCCATCAGCTGCTTTCCCCTACCTGGCCTCTGCACCAGCTCCCTGACATTCCCAAATAATTTTCAGGGGACCAGTGGCTGTTCTGTAGCTGAGAGTCATTCCCGAATGAGTATCCAAGTGGAACCTTCAGCAGCCAGACTCTCTTGGTGGGATCCTGCCTTATAGCTCAGATAAAGGCTGTTTGCTATGAGGGACAAAGTTGCATATCTTTATCTCTATGCAGGCACACACTTTTTCTCTTGTGTCCCACTCCACTATGTGTGCCAGGACACTGTGGCAGAACATATCAGTGAATCCAGGTGAGACTTGATCATCCTGAGTGTGTCTGAATGGCAGTCCGGAGCTTCCACCTATTGCATATGGATTTGCGGCAGGTGGATGTTGACCAAGTCTCAGCTCTGTTAGTCATGAGAAATGAGCCTATAGAATGAGAAATGAGCCTATAGGGCATGGCAGCATCACTTTTAATATCAAGAGAAGGTCCCTTGAAATATGGTCCAGAATCAAGGCCTTCCACTGAGTCTGTAAACAGAGGATTGTTCATACTTTTTGTTGCTTTGTCCTACTTTGCCTATGGTCAAGAGAGGAACATTTTATGATAGAAGCCAACATTTATTTCTTTATAGGATGCTAACCCCATATTTATGGAGCTCAAACTCAGGGTTTTATCCATACAAGGTATGTCCTTTTCCACAGATCTGCACCCCAGCCTCAATAACAGTAATTAAAAAGGATGGGGCTGGGGCCAGGCAGTGGCACTGGAGGTAAGGTGCCTGCCTTGCCTGCGCTAGCCTAGGACGGACCGCGGTTCGATCCCCCGGTTTTCACATATGGTCCCCCAAGCCAGGAGTGACTTCTGAGCGCATAGCCAGGAGTAACCCCGGAGCATCACTGGGTGTGGCCCAAAAACAAAAACAAACAACAACAACAACAAAAAGGATGGGGCTGCAGAGGGGGGGAATCTCTGGCTATGCATGCAGCTAATTCTGGTTCAATCCTGTTGTGGTCCTCCAAGTACCACCAGGAATCATTCCTGAGAACAGAGCTAGAAGTAAGCTCTTTGCACATTTAGGCATGAGCCAGAAATAAAGACAAGGATACTTACTTATAAATGGAAATACTGGCAGTAATATGGCATTTAAAGGCCTTTACCTAGTGTCCCTTGGTCTCTCATTGCCTCCTGACCTGACATTACATACAATAGCCCCACCATTTAGTGTGACTCAACCTAGTATGTTCGGGACTCAGTGACTCCATGTCCTGCCCTCCTTGTGGAGAAGTGAAGACATAAGTACTTGCTTTCGGGGAGTTCTTGCCAATATGAGTGATGACTATTGCATGACTTGAAAGAAACATAGCATCTAATATGAACATAGTCCCTGATTCAGACAAACATAAACTTTGGCACTTCTTCAACTCTCCCTGGCACTTCTGCCCAGGACACTCACCAATAATAGTCACTAATGCACCTGCCCCAGGATGGTTTCTGCAGCAATGCCTAACAAAGCAGTTTCTGCATTCTCAGGCCATGTCCTGAACAGGTAATACTTCTTGAAATATTTCGTATTTCTCTTCAGGAAAAATGAGGTTCTGGATATTGTAGTCCCTATTATCATCAACATCATGGTAGTGAAAATAGTAGTAACAGAGTAGCTCTCATTTTATTCAGACCTCAGTCACATGGTAGCAGCTTTCTCTGCAGTACTCTCATCCCTTGGCCCACAATACACAAACATACCTACCCTGGAAGATATGAAAGTTGATTCAGCCACTTCACTCAGCAGACAGCAGAATTCCAGGGCAGGTGTTTCTACCAAACAAAGAAGTTTCAACTCCAGCAGGAAGAGTAGACAAGGAGGGCTCTGAGAGCATCTAACAGACTGAGGCCAGAGTAAGAAAAGCCATGACTCCAAGGTGGAAACCTTTGGACTCTGTGCTTCCTGTCTACAGCCAGCTCTGCTCAACTTCTAGATGCTGCTTATTTAAAAATCCTTGCAGTGCACTGTGCTGACTCATGTTGAAAACATGAAGTAAGACATATTGAAAACTTACAACCCAGCACTTTCTGGCTAATCCCGAGGTTTTTTTTTTCCAAGACCCAACTTAAGCTTCAACTGTGTCTCTTTGCTTTAACTGTCTCCCTTCTGGGGTTGCATGGCCAGAGAGAAGCAGCAAGAGAGAAGACAAGAGTCTTTCTAGACAAGACTCAGAATGCCCAGTGCTGACTCTGTTCTTTTAGTTACTACTGTGCCAATTGAAGGGGAGTTTTTTTCCCTACAGTGTTCCCTGGGCAGGACCCCAGGAGCATCTGCCCACACGGCTAAGGATAAGACAGTTCCTCTATGGTCTGACTGGATCAGAGTCAGTAGAGGAGAAACCACCAAGACAAGAGATCTGATGAAAGTGGGGCTGCAGGAAGGAGGAGTGGGTGGGAGACTTGGTTTGTGCCAGGGGATTTCTCTGATTAAAAACAAAATGGTTTTATTGCATCCTGTACAATCATAAAAGCTAATGGTGACGGCAAATCTTAGAGCTTTTAGGCTTCCTGTTTCCCTTTAGTTTGCAGGGAGGACATCTGCTATGGGAATATTACCTTTTCCTCCACCATGCCTCTTTATGTCTCATACTTATAACTTGAAATGTGTCATGATAGAAGAAATGAATTTGTTTTGCTATTGTCAGTGGTGAAATCATCAGTAGAGTGACATGCAAGGGATTCTATTCATTGATACGTAAAGGACAACTTTACAAACTAACATTACCTCCCTCCAGCAAAGAGACAGAAAAAGATAGGAAACAATTTATCAGGGTGAGGATTGGCAGAAATCACTTTCTCTAACTCTCTGCCCTCCATTCTTAGTGTTTCTTCTTTTGCAAAGTTGTCTTTTAGCTTCAAAAAGGTTGCTAGAGCTGCAGACCCTGCATTCCACACTGAAGGAAGTAGGCATGTAGGAAATGCAAAGGGCCCAACAAGTCTGAATGCCAGGCTTTTTAAAAAAGAGCTTCCTAGAATTTTTGATTAACCCTCAGTTTTGTCTTTCTCTGCACACCAAATGAGAGAGAGGAGTCTTGAAAAAATATTTGGGGTGCTGATTACTATTACTAATAAATTGTTGTTGATAAAAAAAAAAAGAAACTAGAGAATGGATGTAAGAGAGTCAATGGTCTCCACAATAGGTTTTTTTTTTTTTTTTTTTTTTGAAAACTACTAGACTTGTTTTCTAACATTATTAGTCTCTTGAATGGACCTGGGAATGAGTCACAGGTCTTCTGTAACTGGTTTGGGAGGCCAACAAAGAGACTACTTTGTAGACTAAATGCATTGATTTCTCTGAAAGCATCAGGAAAAGAGACTGACTTCAAAAGCCTTCAACATGAAATAGAGCATTTGAAGGAACAGAATTTTTATATTCTATCTAAATAAAATTTATTTCCATTCCTGCATGCATCAAGAATATGTAATTTGTCCAATAAAATAATGAGAATTTAAATACAAATTTGTTCGTTAAGTGTTTACTTGGTATCAGGTACTATTGTAGATAATTCCTACTCATGATCTTAGTTAGTCCTCAAAACACCGGAGCAAATGCTATTCTTGGCCATTTATTTCCATTGCTCAGATGAGGAACTTGGGAAGTGTGTGGGGCTGGGATGAGGTGGGGGATCAGGATCTGAAATAGGAGCCCATAAATGAGATGCTTAAAGTAAAAGTGTAAGGTAAGAAACTTGACTTGAAACCAAACATAGGTTCTTTGACCTATGAAGTGTGAGCAAGTAGGCAAAAAATACCATTCCTATTTCTATCTTTCTGGTGAAACAGACCTAAGGCCAAGAACATGAGGACACAGTGAGTGGCTTGAGCACAAAGAAGAGCTGGGGAATCCCTGTGTCTTTAGTACTTCCTGCCTACAGAGGGTCACCCTGCAGAACCAAGTTCATACTGAATGTCTTTCCCACACAGAGGAGGAATCACCAGGAATCCAATACAGGCCTGGACTCACGATTCATTTCTTCCCTGGCAGACAGCTGTTCCTCTGTAGCTGTGCAGGGCTATAGTAAGAAAAACACTGACCTTCATTTCACAGACCAGTAGTTTTCTAGCAAAGAGCAGAGAGGCCGAAGAAGGAGGTCTGACTTCAAGGACATGGCATTCATGCATGTAATTCAATGTGATGGAAAACCAAAGGAAGGGAAACCCTCACAATCTCTGTTCCATTCCACCATCCAGTTATATGGTGATCCACTTGTGATTCTGAGGCTTGGATGGCTCTTGGAGAGGATATGTGTGTACTATTGCTGAAAGTCTGTGGGTGAAAAGCAAGGTCTGCAGAGACATAAGAGTTCCTTGCATGATGTGACCTAAGGGCCATGGGCTCAGGGATGCTCTTTCACCTCCATAACTCAAGGTACTTTTGCTATCTTGCCCTCCATCCTCATGAAAGCAAAAACATAGCAACTATCTGGGAATGAATCTTCAGATTCATCTATCTACACATTCACTTTGTTTGCAGGTTTTTCTCCTGATTTATTTATTTATTTTTATGTTGGGACCACATTCAGTGATAGTCAGGACTTAAACCTGCCTCTCTGCTTAGGTGTCACTCCTGCAGAGGTTAGGGGATTGTGTGATCCCAGGCATTGAACCAGTGTCAGCTGCATGCATAAAGGATTTAATGCTTATACTGTCTCAAGCCCTTTATTCTGACCTTAAAGACTTTATTTCAAGAGTATTTGGAACTCCAGGCTCTGTCTTATTTGTGGCCAATGCAGCTGGAGAGAAATCCAAGAAGGGGTCCAATTGTAGAGAATGAAGCTGATTTGGAAGGACTGAGCCCTGTATTGTAGGTGTCTGCAGAGCAACTTCCAAGGACAGAAGAGGGGTTGGAACTCCTGGTGCATTGCTAGTGAGTTTCATTGGCCACAGTGCTCATGTCACCATTGGGAAACGATTGTTCCAATAATCTGTTCAGCTCACATTTGCTTCCCTGTACCATTTTCCACATCATATTCCCTCAGCCCCCTCCAGAATAGCACTGTCCCAAAGAAACTTCTGTGATGATGCAACCTTCCTCTTTGGCATGGTTCTCAGTATGGAGACTGGGAACCAGATGTGAACCTCTTTCATTCCAATTAATCCTATCTCAGGAGATGCCCAATGACAGTTGGTTCTTCTCTGGAAAGAACAGGCTCAGAGCCACTCATCTGATTGCTGGGCAAGCCAGGTAGCACCCAAAGAAAGAGAAAATCACCAAGGTTCTGAAGGACTGGAGCACCTCAAAGAGGTACTTGTTCCCATGAGGGGAGAGCCTAGGAATTTAGCAGTGTGGCTGGGTAAGGGCTGCCGAGTCTGCCACCAGGGACATTGTATGACCCCAAGCTCTGACTCTTCCTCTCTGTGCGTCGAAGCCTAGGGTCACCTTCAGCGATGCTCAGTGACAAATACCTGGACATTTATGTCAGCTGTGCTGAGATTTTGGGGGTTTTTTGGGGAGCCCCGGAAATGAGCTCATACATAGCCAGTCTGTCTGAGCTTGTGTGGTTTATCATGAGTTTTTCCATCCGAGGGCAGGCATCCTTGGCTTTGTTCGTGTAAAGTTTTTCTAGGGACTAACTAGTTCAATATAATGGACCCTCAGGCTTGTTCCCTCAGACATCCTCAACATATTCCCACATGCCTTTTGACTTTGGTTCCCTGAGCATTAAATTATGTTCATTCAGTGTAATAAACTAGGTTCGTTATATCAGGTTTTTATCAAAACTGATGAAAACTCCACAAGCAGTGAGAAGATGGGCGAGATAGGGCTGAGGGCAGCGCATCTGGAATCCAGGCACCTGAAGAAGCCCACAGTCCTACCCTTTGTTCCCTCCCCAAGCCTGGCCACTTCAGCCTCCTAGACCTGTGAGAAATGAGAGCCATGGGTCAGTCCCTGCACCTATTCAGTCAGTATTGAGACCTATGGAGGCAATGAACAAATATAATTTTGATGGGGCCTGAAGAGGGAGTAGGCCAAAGGCACTCGGGTTTCTGTAGCCTCTTCTAATGAGGAGTCACTTAGGTGCAGTTTTGTGAGGAGTAGATTTGCACATTTGTGTTGCCTGGGCCAGCTGCAGTAAACTTGATGACCTCTTGCTGTCTGTGTGGCTGGGGAAGGGATGTGTGTGAAGTCCTCTGATCTGCATATGACACAGAAAAAACCATAGGACAAGCACTTGATGACCCAAGTTGCAGTTATCATCATTAAAAAGACATCCTACAGAGCCTCAGGATACCCTGGGTTCGAAGCCACCACAGAATTCCCCCTGTATATGTCCCTTAAGAGGCCATATTTAAATCCTATTCTCTCCCTTCAAGAGACAGCCGAGCTTGTCACTATAGCGCACCAGTTGACATTTCCCTAAATTGTCAAACCCTTGTGGCACTTGATTATTGTGCCCTGAAGCCAGGCAGAGCCTTGGTCATAATGATTGTAAGTCAACACATTCATTAGCAGTCTGTGTTAATGTCAGTGTCACTGAGCAAATTATCCTCTCCCAGAAACTGCTGAGTTATAACATAAGCCTCAGCTGCTGCTCTAGAATTCTGCCAAATGCATTGATGTCACCACTTAGGTTTTAGCTCTTTCTTCTCATGCTTTCTGAAAGATTAGAGTGAAGGATGGTGTGTTCAGCTATTTGAGATTAAACTGTCCTCTAAAACAGTCTGTGGCCTTCCATGTTACTCTTCACACCATTGAGATGATGCTCCATGTCCTGGACACTCAGGTGGGGTTTCTGGCTGCTTCTCTGTCTGTAGCTCCACACTGGACTTGTAGCCACAGCTGCTTCATTTCATATTTTAGGTGCTTAACTTTTCAGTTTCAACCATGCTTAATCACAACAGAACTGTATATTATTGCAGTTTAATCTTCTAACTTTGACCCATTTCTTCCAAGATTCATACATATCTTGAGTCTTTTGGACCTGAGCTGAAGTGAGTCCTGGAGCAGAGTAGAACAGAGTACAGCAGTGCAGACCTGGAGTGAGCTCTAGAGTATACCCCTCACAACCCCTGAAAATCCATTTCAAGTTTGTTTCATCAAATGTACCAAGAATCCTCCTTGATGGTGGGCACTTGACTTGCTGCACTGTTTTCCTAGATGTGGGGAAAGAACAAGGAAATATATCACATGCTAAATGCTTGATGTGCCCTGACATGTCCCTCAGACAAAGGATTCAGGGAGCAGCCACAGAGAGGCTCAGCCAGACTTCTGGTGATGGTCACCATGCTTCTCTCCCTTCTTGAGTCCCCTCTCATCCTTGCTTCTAGTTTCCCTCATTCTGAAGCACAAAGAGCATTGACAAGGCTAACCCATGGGAAGCTGTAAGCCATATTCTGTCAGTAGTTTTTGTTCCATATTCTTACAGTTTAGTGGCCCAGGTCACCTCCTGACTGTGGCCTCAGTTGGTTAGATTCAGGTGGGCTAGATGCATTTGATTGGCTTCAGATGGCACCACCACAGTGTGAGTCTGGCCTCATAGAAGTTAAGTCTGTGCTGCAGGCCTT
Source organism: Crocidura indochinensis (assembly GCA_004027635.1). Lineage (NCBI taxonomy): Eukaryota > Metazoa > Chordata > Mammalia > Eulipotyphla > Soricidae > Crocidura > Crocidura indochinensis. Next base: position 6,732 of record PVKC010000182.1, on the reverse strand, counting down.
TTCAAGTCCCTAGAATGCTTGCTCTGAAGGAAGTTCTTCAGAAGGCAGAGGTGAGACACAGAATGAATGCAGACTGCCCCCCAGCAGCATGAGAGGTGACTGCAAAGGAAGGTTCCTGTGAAGCAAAGTTGCTGAGGCTCCTGCTTCCCTGACCTGCACAGACTTCAGTTCTTTCTCCATTGGTTGAGGACTTCTTGGAGACACAGAAAAGTGAGGATACCTTGAGAGGGGGCATGGCTGCCACACCCTCTCCTCCCGTGGTCCTCAGACAACTTTTCAAGCAGAGAAGCAGTGAATTTCTGCTTGTCCCCAGCTCTCCTTTTGGTGCCAAACTTAAAAAGCTCCAATTATCTTTTTCAAAACTTCCACCTTCTCTGAAAAGGAAGACTCAGATGCAAAGAGAGGCATCTTACAGGAATATTTCAGTAACAATCCCAACCCAGATCATGGCCAGGATAATGTTGTACTACTACTGGTGGAGAGGCCTTCTTGGCTCTTAGTTAGGAGGTTTTAATTCCTCAGAGGCTTAGCTATTCTTGCTGCTTAGGCTGTGTGCAGCAATTCAATTCAGTTTTGGAAGTGCAGAAGTAATACTTATGAAGTAACTTCACTGAGCCATGTGTGAGCTGCTGCTTTATGCTTATTTTAAGTTTAACTTCCATATCCATGGATTTGTATGTTTGTGTGTGAGTGTTTGTGTAGCTGGAGAGTGAATCCAGGTTCTCACACATACAAGTGTTCAGACACTGAACTACATCTGTTATAAAATTCCATCCAAATGAAAGCATTTGAGCACCCTTCAGAGGACTTGCTTCCAAAGGAAGAGAGCTTTCATTTGGTGAACCCCTTCATTACACCTCCTTGGGGATTCAGGAAATTCCTTGGAAATTCCAGTAATTGCTGTAGGGAGCACATTCCTGAGGCAGTCTTGGGAAGTCTTTGGCTGAGGCTTTCCAGTATTGAAGGTCTCTATCCACCTCTAATGCGGTAATGAGGACCTCAAGTTTACAACTGAACTAATTTTGAGTAAGATTCAAAAATTCAAGTGTCCCAAATGTGGGAAAGGATCTCCCACCCCTGTATCAGCATAGTAACTTGCTCACTGGACTGTGTACACTCTCTATTTCAATACCTTTATGATACTAGAAAAAAGAGTTGCAGGCTCTTTCCTCTTTTATTTTCATCATAATTGTTTTTCACTATTTGGTGGGATGGCAGCACACACTGTGGTGCTGATTCATTGCTTAGGGATTACTGTTGGCAGGGATCAGGAACAACTCAAGGGAGCTGTCAGGTATCAAACACGGACAAGCTACATGTAAGGCAATTGCCCTATGACCCTCCTGCACTATGTCTCTGGCCCCTGTTTTATACTTTGAGCCCACCTTTGGGTTCTGGACATGCTTAGCTCATGGATTAAGCACTGAGTAAAGGCTCCTCATCTTTACACGTTCCAAAGGCCTGGATGTGGGGTCCATCATCATCAAAGTTAGGTACTCAAGCCTTGCTAGGACCCTATTTTCTTCAGTGCAAGTTTTTAAAACCTGGTCAGAGGCCAGACAGAACAGTGAAATCCCTGGACCCCTAGGAATACTTTGTCACCAGATGTAGTGGAAGAAATGAAGACAGAGTTCTGTAAAACTCACCTCAGGATCCTTTCAACAACCCCTCAATCTCAGTGAAAGTTAATGCTATCTCAATGGCAGAATTTACCCCAAATTGTTAGCACAGCTGATTATTTGTAAATACCTACACTGGGCCAAGCACTATTTTGGGGAATCTCACACATTTTGACTCACCCAATCACTCTGGTGAAAAATCCTCATTTTCCAGAGAAGAGCCTCAGCACATGTAACTTTAGCAGAAGGGGAACTGGAACTCCTTCAGTGCTGGCTGCCACAGCCAGGCTCTCCATAGACCACAGTCTGGGCCCTAGAGCCCCTGGATTTTTACCTCCATGGAATAGGAGATGGCAAAAGGCAAAACAAGGCCCTGGAGGCCGCTGTCTGTGCTGAGTCTCAGTGGTCAAGTCCTACTGTCTAGCCTGCTCCCTCAGAAGCCAGACTTAGAGACTTTTCTGGAGGAGGAACATTTTGGTCTGCAGTAGGATTTGAGCTATAAGCAATTCCATGCCTTGGCAGCCTTTTCTAGAATTCTTTCCTCAGTGCAGACATGGAGCCTGTGGGGAAAAATGCTAACAGACAGTTGTCTAGATGGAAGATACTTAAGGAAGGGATGGGCGGAGGAAATGACAAAGGAAGTGAGTGGGAGTTCATACTTGTGAATCATCCTTTAGGACCTCCTTGTATATTGTGGGTGAAATTGTATCTACTCAAATCCATATTTTGATGGCTTTTATTTTTAATAAACTCCTTAATTGAATCACCATGAGATACACAGTTACAAAGTTGTTCATGATTGAGTTTCAGTCATCCAATGTGCAACATATTTTTACCAGTGTATATACCCTGCCACCAAAGTCCCCATTTTCCCTCTGACCCTCTTCTTTGTGACAAGTATTTTTCCTCTCTTTCTCTTTTCTCCCTTTTAGACACTGTGGTTTGCAATATTGTTACTGAAGGAGCATCATGCATGTCATTTTATCTCCTTTCAGCTCCAGTACTTGTCCAGGGTGATCATTTCCATCTATTATTTTCATAGTGGACACTTCTCTGCCTAATTGCATTCCCCACTATTAGTGGAAAACTTCGTATCATGGAATAGTCCTCCTGGTCCTTGTCTCTATTGTCTCTCTATATTATTACTATGTTATTTTTTTATATCCCACAAATGAGTATGAACATTCTATATCTATTCCTTTCTCTCTGGCTCATTTGCTCAGCATAATACTCACCATATCCATCCATGTATAAGCAAATTTCATGACTTCATTTTTCCTATAGCTGCCTAGTATTCCATTGTGTAGATGCACTACAGTTTCTTTATCCACTCATCTACTCTTGGACACTTGGGTTGCTTGCAGAGTCAGGCTATTGTAAATTGTGCTGCAATGAACTTAGGAATGCAGAGGGCTTTTCCTAGGAGTTGGTATTGCTGAGTCATATGGGAGCACAATTTCTAGTTTTTTGAAGGAATGTCTATATTGTTTTTCAAAAAGGTTGGATCAATCTACATCCCTTCCAGCAGTGAATGAGAGTCTCTTTCTCCCCAACCATGCCAGCACTGGTTTTTTATTGTGATGTGAGCCAGTCTCTGTGGTGTGAGATAATATCTCGCTGCTATTTTGATTTGCATCTCCATGATGATTAATGATGTGGAATATTTTTTTCATGTGCCTTTTGGCTGTTCTTATTTCTTCTTTGAGGAAGTTTCTGTTCACTTCTATGTGTTTTGATATCTTACCCCTCCGTCATCTCAACATGACACTCTCTTTGGAACTACAATGACTATTTTAGGTGAAATGGTTTGAGGTGAAGTTAGCTTGAAGAGAGGAGTGTCACCCAGTGTGATCAACATTAGTCTTAGTGGTATTCTTGAACCAGAATACATACATCCAGAATGACTGCATGGGACTGACTTAGTCTGCTACAGAAAAAGCAAAAGTCAGAGAATAGACAGAACAGAACAGACCAGCCCTGGCACCTTTGGTCCATGGGGGCTTTGCCACCCCTTGAGATAAGCCTGAAGAACTATCAGAGAAGACTGACCCTCACTGTGTGGTATGTATGGTGGCAGCTTGGTCCTTGGACACTAATAGGCTGTACCAAAGGAAGCTTGGGAAATTACTTTGAACAGGTTTAAGGTCTTGGACATCTCCTTGCAGGTAAGTCCCACCAGAGATGTCAGTCCACCAAGAAGAAGAGACTGTTCATTTAGTGGAATGCAATGTTTTGGCTGGAAAAACTGCTCCTGAGTTTAAGCAATCCAAAGATTCAAACAGAGAATTTGGTTTCTATTTTTTCTTATCTTTTATTTTTGGTTTTGGGGTCACACTCAGTGGTTATCAGAATTTATTCTTGAGGGAGATAGCATGGAGGTAAGGCGTTTACCTTTCATGCAAAAGGTCATCGGTTCGAATCCCGGTGCCCCATATGGTCCCCCGTGTCTGCCAGGAGCAATTTCTGAGCATGGAGCTAGGAGTAACCCCTGAGCACTGCTGGGTGTGACCCAAAAACCAAAAAAAAATTATTCTTGACTTTGCACTCACTCAGGGATCACTTCTTGAGGGACTCAGGGAACCATATGAGATGCTAGAATCAAATCCTGACCAGCCACAAGCAAAATAAGTGCCTTACATGCTAAACTATTGCTCCAGTCTAGCCTTGTTATTTTTAAAATAAATTTTTAATTGAATCACCATGATATACATAGTTACAAAGTTGTTCATGTTTGAGTTTCAGTCATACAATCCTTCACTTTACCAATGCACATTTCCCACCACCAATATCTCTAGTTTCCCTTCCATCCTCTAATCCCCTTACCTCATCTGCCTCTATGACAGACAATTTTCTTCTGTCTCTCTTTTCCTTTTTTCTTTTTAGGCACTGTGGTTTATGCTATTGTTACTGAAGAGGTATCTTTTTGTATTTTAAGAAAAAAAGGAAAAGAAAAAGAAAATCTTTCTATGAGATGTGCCAAAGGAATAGGGCTTGTTTCAGTCTGAGGGCCTGTCTGCACCTCTCTTGGGTCCAGAATGGATCCCAGAGCACTGATTAAATACATGGGGGAAACTTTGGGATGGGAACTTTCAACTGCATCACATCATCATCATTCTTTCCTTTTCTCCAGAAATCATACTCATGGCTCTTCATGACAGGCTCCCAAGAGACTGGAAAAGTCACATTTTCTTAGAGACCCTTGTTTCACCCTGTTTTCCAGCGATCAAATAAGAGTTAGCTGTGAGCTTCCCAATAGCTTGGGTTCAACACACAGCTCAGAAAAACAGGAACTGGCACTTCATGAGAACCTCATTTTAAAAAATTAAAAAAGGAGTTTAAAGAACCGAGAAGTTGCCACATTATAATGAAAGAATGTTGGGTTTTGAAAATGACCAAAATGAGCAATTTTCACCTTGAAAATACGGTGGAATCAGTTATACACTATGCAACCACACACTGACATACATTTCTGATAAATCGACAGCTTTTACAGTCAAGGCACTGCTCTTGTATTTCATGGAAAGCTATTTTTGTAGCAAGGGTCTCCTCCAGTAATGAATGTCAAGAAAGTGAAACCTCGACTTCAAAGTCAGACGTGGGAGTCAGGACCCCAGTCTGGGAGGGGTATCCTAGAGCACTGTTAGCCCTAGAGGCCATAGAAGTTTATACCTGTAGGTGAACCCATTTAAGAAAGTGGGCAAGGTTGTTGAAGGAGCAAGATGCTCTTGTGGCTGATGAGGTTACGGCTGAACCCAAGGCTCTTGGACCAACAAAACTTCATGACTATTCATGTAAGAATTCATTTTTTGAGCTACACCCAGCAGTGATCAAGGCTTACTCCTAAACCTGCACTCCAGGGTTAGCCTCTATATTCAGTGCTGGTGACTGCATGCAAGCCAAATGTGTCATCTCTCCAGGCCACGCTTTATAATTATTGAAATATTTATTTGTTTTGTGTATAAACCCTGTGTCTAAGGGTAGAAAGAGACAGCTTTCTACCTTAGAACATTTATGAAGTATCTAGCATCTGGGGTGTGTCAACTGAGGGCAAATGTGTTGGATGACAGCATCAGAACAGAGGCTTCACAAAGGCCCCAGGTAGTGAGGAGGAAGATATCGCTTTCATCCACCAGAGATATCTTCAGGGATTTAAGAAGGAGAAAGAAGATACTAGTCATTTATATTCTTCTTGGTGGAGTGGTACATTCTCTTTATTAGATTTGTTTCCTTTCCATCTATGCCTTTGCACACTGCTCCAGTCATGGTACAAATGATCCTTACATGAAGATGCTTCCTGAAAATGGGGAAATGGGGAGCAGTTGTGTTCTCCACCTGTTTTTTTCTCATTTTTGTGCTCACTTAGCTTGTTAGATTACACTGGTTTCCCTTCTAAAGGGTGGGTTTCAGTGGGTTTTCCTTGTTGAAGAATTTTATGGTTTGTTTCTCGTAAAATTGCAGCTATGTACAATTTCTATAAATATTGATTTTTTGGGGGGTTTTTGGGTCGCATATGGCAGCACTCAGGGGTTACTCCTAGCTCTATGCTCAGGATTTGCTTCTGGCAGGCTTGGGGGAACATATGGGATGCCAGGATTCGAACCACCATCCTTCTGTATGTAAGGCAAATGTGTTACCTCCATTCTATCTCTCCAGCCCCAAATATTGATATTTTTAAAATAGAAATATAAACTAGCAGATTATTTTAGGGAGTTGGCTGGCTTAAAGAAAGTATATTATCTGCTAATTTCTCTTTTATGCATTTTGTTAATATATGATATTCTATCTCTTGTGTTCCTTCCTTCCTCCATTCATTCTTTTTTCCTCCATTCATTCTTTTGTTCCCTTCTTTCTTCCCTGCCTCCCACCTCCCTTCCTTCTTCCTTCCCTCCATCACTTTCTTCCTTCTTCCCTCCTTTCCTTCTCTTCCCTTTCCTTCCCTTTCCTTTCCTTCCCTCTCTCTTCTTTCCCTCTCTCCCTCTCTCCTCTTCTTCCTTCTTCCTTCCTTCCTTCCTTCCTTCTTCCTTCCTTCCTCCTTCTTTCCTCCTTCTTCCTTCCTTCCTTCCTTCTTCCTTCCTTCCTTCCTTCCTTCCTTCCTTCCTTCCTTCCTTCCTTC
>PVKC010000181.1:62127-82705 GCA_004027635.1 Crocidura indochinensis | reverse complement strand
CGGGAGATAGCATGGAGGTAAGGCGTTTGCCTTTCATGCAGAAGGTCATCGGTTCGAATCCCTGTGCCCCATATGGTCCCCTGTGCGTGCCAGGAGCAATTTCTGAGCATGGAGCCAGGAGTAACCCCTGAGCACTGCCGGGTGTGACCCAAAAACCAAAAAAAAAAAAAAAAAAAAAAGAGTTTTATGGGAACTAAACAAGTAATGATGATGAATTCAGTATTTGCTCTCCGCTATCTGGTAGGATAATTATCCTGACCACATCAGAATGTGAAAACTACTATGAAAGCATTTACTTCATTCTGTCCAGTCAGTCTGACACTGGGGACCAATGTGATTTAATGTCTAGTTATTCATCAGTCAATAATGCTCACCAGGTGGGTTGTTTTGTCCTTCTTATCCCATGATTTAAAATCATAATATCATTTTATTGATTTTATATAGATATATAAAGTTTTAAGTTTCATCTCTAGTGAATAAATAAATTGGTGAATAATAAAATGTCTATTTTTTTTGTAAATTTTCTCATTGAGTCTTCTGAAACTCCAATCTTTCCTTCATTAATAATCTCTTTACCTCTCCTCTTAACTGCGAATATACTTTTCTTGGAGAATATCCATTTCTAATAGTTTATAATTAACCTCATTCACAGCCCGGATGCACCTTGCAGAAAATGTCTTTCCTTTAAAAAAAAAAAATCTTTCTTTTCTGAAGTTTATTCCACTGTTTTAGTACTCTATTTCCTCAGGATATTTAATCCAGTAACCCTTTTATTTTATCTCCAACCAGTGTTGCCTTCTGCACAGCTCGTCTTTTATAAAGTCCAAATTCCATCATTGTTACATTTCTGTTTAAGATCCTCTTCATGAGTAAAATTACTTCTAAATCTTAAGAAATCATAATTATTAGGAAGAAAAATTGAATTCAGGCTATAAAAGTAATCTGGCCAGTTTGGTAACAGATGCTCAGGTCAAAAGTTGATGTTTTTTGAATGTTAAACTTTGTTTGGAGCTGAAATTAAAGTTTAAAAAATTACATTTTTTCTATTATTTTCCACAAAACATTTCTGCCTCATACAAATATTATAAATTCGTCTACTTAGTAAATTACCTATTTAATCTGTGTTCACTGGGGGGATCATGACGTTATAAATGTATCTCTTCATAAGTTGTAATTTGAATTTCCTGAATTTATTTGAATAAATGATTTGAATTTTCTGAATGCAAATCTCAGTTATTTTCTGTTGTATCTGCATTATATTTTTGCACAAACTATATTTTCAGAGAAATTAATTAATTAATTTCATGGCATGTGCTTTTTAAAGCATCTGTGGGAGAGAATATTAAGTTAAAAAGGATAATTTGTGATAATATTAAGGAATATAAAAATCCTTTCTGTTTTTTGTTGTTTATACTGGTTTGGTTATTGATGGGGGCACTCCTAGCAGCTCTCAAGGATTACTTTTAGCTTTGTGCTCAAAAATTTCTCATGACAGGCTCAGGGTTTTATATAAAATGTCAAGGATCAAACCTGGGTTGATCACATGCAAGGCAAACACCCTACCCGATGTACTATTGGTCTGGCCCCAGAAAACTCTTCCTTTCTTTTATTTTTTTAAATCTTCCTTTCTTAAGTCATGCATATTTATTATTATTCTTTAGAATTTACCATTTTTGGATATGTTTTAAAATAGTCTAGAGAATAAGGCCAAAATACATGCAATAAAAATGAAAAATAAAATAAACAATTTGAGATCTGTTAGAAATACCAAAATGTATAGTCTGTTCAAAATTTATAATTTCATAATTAACACCATAAATATAATAACAAGAAAAATTAAGATACCAGTAAATTTCATGCAGTAAAATGAAATTCACTTGTACTTTTTATGCAAAAGAAGAAATACAAATTATTTTTATAATCTATAAAACATGTGAAAAAGTTAAGTTGATAACATAATAAAAGTTACTAGCATAATAAACTAGCATATTATATAGCATACAACTATTATTAAATTATAAAATATTAAAGCTATTACATGTATATTGACTGAAGCTAAATCTGACAATATTATCATTTGGATTTAGTTTCCTCCACAATTTCTGTTTATCAATATCTGAAAAAATAGTTTATGAACACAAAGGGAGTAGGAAGAATGAATTATGAATTCACTGTTTAGAATATCATTTCTGGAAAAAAAAATATATATATGTAAATCTAGCATGGTTTGTAGTGTGTACTAAGAAAACACACACTGTTCATGAAATTAAGTGTTTCCCAGAATGTACAGTGAAAATCTCAAAAATTTTAAAAATAAAAGGATTTCAAGACTACCAGTAAATATAAAAAATGTTGTCTTTAATTTTGATTTTGAAACAACTGTGCTTCTTAAACAATTGAGAATTTTTGGCTGCAGTAATTTTAAATCTCTAAAGTATACCTTGATACTTTACTCTTGTATTTATTTAGTTACCATGGCTACTCACCTCCAAATTTTCACACCTGCAGTTGAATGAAAGCCAGTTTACAAGAAAGTTTGGCATCTTAATTCTTCATTGGAATGAGAAAAAAAATTTAAAAATATTTTTGCCTACCTATTTTTGATTTACATGAATAGTAATAAATATCCATATTATCTTTTGTTTATAACATTTCTGCTCTGTTTTTAACTCAGTGGCTCTTACCTTCATAAAATCACTCATTTTAAGATCAGCTGGATATATGTGCAAGCGAAATAATTCATCTGGGGCTACTTGATCCACTGAGCTTATATACTTTATTAAATTATGCCGTATCTTTAAGAATACTTGTAGTTGATGTCTGAAAATATCCTCATCTTACGTTTCTTAACTGTTTAAGTAATTATATCTGCTATTGTAAGCTTTATCTGAAACTAATGAGCTATAGAGTGAGTTATGAGGCCTTAGTTGAAGTACTTGCTATATGATACTTAAATTTCTTGCCACAAAGTTTACATGATATCTGACCATTTTAAAAAATATTTCAACAATATTTAATCAATGCAGGTATATTAAATATTAATCTTGGCTTCTCTTAAGAAGGAGGAATAGTGAAGTTTCTAATATTGTAAGATAAAATTTATAAAGTCAATCTATATATAAGCTATGCATGTTTAAAATGCAATTCAATTAATATAATAAAAAGCTTATTTTGGATTATCTTATAATTATATATTAAATGGTAAATATATCATCACTCACTCTTCTCTTGAGATAAAGAAATAAAATAGAAATTCTTATCAAAATTTGAGTACAGTTTTAAATTGTATTCATTAAAATGTATTGTTCAATATTATAGTACCTAAGAGAACTTAAAATGTTTCAATGGTTAATGAAAATGTGCTATGGATCTCATCCCCCCTAAGACTATTTCAAAAGACTTAATGATGATATCTATATATTATTCTTTATATATTTCATTCCTTAATCATTATATCTCTTAGAGTGTTTAGTTCAAAATGTAAAGGAAATCTATTCCATCCCATTTTTTTCTTGTTTTGGTTCTGCTTAGTACAAAAATTCTAGTAGAATAGTTGTTTGTAATAATAGCTCAAGTCAAAACCAGGGCACAAATATTGTATAGTCTGTCATTTTTACCCCCAATTTCACAAATAATATAATATTGCATCAATCCATTTTGCATAGCCACACTAAAATGGGAAAATCTTATGCATAGATTCTCATGCATAGAATAAAACTCTATCTACTACGAATCAGGGCATTCCCACCACCTCCCTCTACCCCTGATCCCAGCATGCATCCCATATCTCCCCTCCTTTGCCCCCTGGGCTGCTAATATAAGTGATTTCTTCTGTATTTAACCTGTTGTAGATTGGGTATTGTTTCTATTGTAGTTGCCTTTGGCTTTGGCATCCAAGTCTGATCATTTTTTATTTCTACTCAATGTTCATATGACTATTTGGTCTTGGTGCCCTCCATTATGTCCCCCTCAATTTGTGAGGCAACCAAGATAGTTCAATTTATGTGTTTCTGTTTGAAGGCAAGAGCAAAAGGAAAAAAAAAAGCTTGTTTTTATATGTAAAATTTTTCCCTTTGTTTAGCATGCCTTTGCAAAAAAAAAAATGAATGGTTCTATTTTATATTGCTTGTGCATTTGTGGGTGAGAGTGTCAGGCCCCATCTTATCTGTGCCCTGGTTTTGACCTAAGCTTTAATCCCAGACAAGATTTTTCTTGTAGGTTTTTGTACGCAAAACACCAAAACAGGTGAAGTTAAGGAAGTGAAGAAGGCAACAACAGGGATATATATATATATATATATATATATATATATATATATATATATATATATATATATATATATATATATATATATATATGTGTGTGTGTGTGTGTGTGTGTGCATTATAATATCTATAATTACTATCATAATATTGTTATGCAGAAGAATGTAGCTGAAGAGAAAATAGTCTTAATTTAGAAAATTTGTATAATAGAATTGTAAAAATAATCATTGCATGCAGAGGCTGAAATAATGACTTTCTGAATTGCTAAAATTTAGGAGACTACAGACAGAAAGCTTGCTTAATGGGGATACAATCAACTTTTTAAAAAATAACTTTCTACATAGCATCTATACCTATGAAAGACGCAATTAATCTGATGCTAAATAAAAGGGGAAAAATCCAAGGGCTTGCTAAGTATGTCATTCTGCTTTTTCCCATTGTAAAACCCACATATGGTTCCAAAATAAAAATTATTTGATATCACTATAGATAATATAGAGATTCAAGGGTAATCAGAAACAGGCATAGAGAAACTCTATTCCACAAAACATGAGAACATGGAATAAATGGATAAAGTATCAGACTCTTGTAATCTTCAACTGTTGAATCAGGATGATCTTGCATATCTTTACAAACTCATCATTGTTGAGAAAATTAAAATGGTAATCAATTGTCTTTACAAAAACAAAAATCCAGGCCAAGATGGATTCACTAATGAATTCTTTTAAACCTATCTAGAGTACAGGCCAGTGTGGGGTGGGGAGGAGGGACACTTGGGATATTGCTGATGGGAATGATGCACTGGTGAAGGGCTTTTTTATATTTAAAAACATATTAGAATTTACTATGCAATAAGTATGTACACAGAGGGACTGAATAAATCACTGGCAGGCCACCATTGCTTAACTAGCATAATATCCTTGTAAAAAAATTAAACCTTTCAAGAATAATTAATATCAACTCCTTTCAGGCTCTTTCAGGAAATTTAAGAAACTGAAATACTACCAAATATTTTTTTCTGAAGCTAACATTATCCTGATACCAAAACTAGAAATAGATGCTACAAAATAATAAATAAATATATAAAATATAAATTTTAGACCAATACCTCTGATGAAGACAAATGTGAAGATCCTCAACAAAATCCTGGCAAATAGGGTCCAATGCCTCATCAAGAAGGCCATACACCATGACTAAGTTGGTTTCATTCCAGGAATGCAAGAAAATTTTAATATATGTAAATCAATCAACATAATAGAGGGCGCGAGAAATAGCATGGAGGTAAAATATTTGCCTTGCTGCAGAAGGACGGTGGTTCAAATCTAAGCATCCCATATGATCCCCTGACGCTAGTAGGAGCAATTTCTGAGCATAGAGCCAGGAGTAACACCTGAGCACTACCAGGTGTGACCCAAAAACTACACACAACACACACACAAAACTGTAATAAACCCTATCAGCAAAATTAAAAATAAAAACTATATGATCAGATCAATAGATGCAAAAAAACATTTGATAAGGTCCAACACCCATTCATGATAAAAAAAATATCTCAACAAAATGGGAATGAAAAGAACATTTCACAATATATAAATATAGTAAAAGGCCTTCTGCCATAACCCAATGGCAAATATTATTCTTTTTGTTTTGTTTTGTTTTTTGGGTCACACCCGGCAGTGCTCACGGGTTACTCCTGGCTCCATGCTCAGAAATTGCTCCTGGCAGGCACGGGGGACCATATGGGGCACCGGGGATTCGAATCGATGACCTTTTGCATGAAAGGCAAATGCCTTACCTCCATGCTATCTCCCGAGCCCTGCAAATATTATTCTTAATGAAGATAAACTAAAATCCTTTCCTCTAAAATCTGGTAGAAGACAGGGCTCACTGACTTGACCTTTCCACTGGATGCCCTTGATATCTTTTTCTTGCTTACTTGCTGTGGCAAGTACTTCAATATTATGTTGAATAGGAGAGAGGATAGGGGGCAGTCTTGTCTTCCAACAGTGCTCAAAACTTATTGTTGGGTCTTTCTGCAGGGATGAATACTGATGAGATTCAAGAAACATACTGTGGGGTCTGAGAGGTGGCATGGAGCGGTAAGGCTTCTGCCTTGCAAACGCTCACCTGGGATGGACCACAGTTTGATTCCCCAGCATCATATCTGGTACCCCATGCCAGGAGCGACTTCTGAGCACATAGCCAGGAGTAACCCCTGCACATCACCAGATGTAGCCTAAAAACAAAAACAAAAAAGAAAATTATTGCATCCTAAGTATTAAAACCTAGTAGGCTACATATAAGACAAATGTTCTATTGCAGTATTATCTCTCCAGCCTTAAATGATTTCTATGTCGACAAATGAATAATAATAGCTGAAATAGAAGTAAAGAATTTTAGTTGAAATTAAAATAAAATGCTATTTTCTTTACATGTCAGGTTAGGTGACATTGGGTAATGTCCACACATATTTTTGGCAATCTAATCACATAAATACTTATTCACGTACAACCACAAAATAGCAACTTCTCAATTGTAGAGTTTACTGTTCTTATTTCAAAAAAAGAACAAAAACAAAATACAAAAAACAAATACAACAACTTATTTTCAGAATATAACATCGAATTAGAGAGCTACCAAAACAGAATCATTACAAACTACTAATGCTGACTTCAGCTAATATTTCAAAAAAATCAATTTTCAAAAACCAAATATAATATGATATTATACTTTACAGACTTATTTATCTAGCATTGTTTTTAACTGTTAGATAAACAGTTAAATAAAAATTTTCACCCTAGGAATGAACAAAAATACTTTTCTAGCACCATAAATTTTGACAAGTGTTACATAATCCACTCTTTTCAGTTATAAGAATTATATAAAATTTCTTTAGAATATAGGGATTTAGTGAAAATTAAAATAAATAGAATCTGAGTATACTTTTTGCATTAGAACTCTCTAAAAATTTTAGTTTTATCATTAATTAGGTACATACCTAAATCCAAAATCTTGTTACTGGTATTTAAATATTACATTGCTCAATCTCATTTATAGATTTGTTCTTTAACTACATATAGTAAGAATACTTTATACTAAGTGAAAATGTAATGCAAGACATCTAGTACCTAGCAACTGTTTTGCTTGTCATTTGGTATTATTATTACTGGTGCTATTTCTTATTAATTTACTCTATTACATTAAATTTTCTAAGGGTTGTAACCATATCAGATGCTTTCTACTTATCTAGTTTTAGAAACTAATATGACATCAAGCACAGAATTACAATGTAAAATTTTATTCAAATAAAACCTAATTGGAATTCTCTTCCTATTTTTCTGCTTTTATATTTTTCTTCTATTTCATTTTCATACAAAAGTATGAAAAATTTTATGGCAGTTCCATTTGGCCAACTTATAAAAAATAGCTTACATGGATATATAACCATATATCTAAAGATTTTCCAGGACAGAAGCTTTTATTAACTTCTGAGTCTAAATCAAACAAGTAACTTTTGCTTTAACTATCATTTATTCTGTTATTCTTTTAGTTATCTTTAGTCTTTGTTATGTGTGTCTTTTATTATTATTTGGCATAAAATGCATAACAAAACAATTTCTTTAATACCTAGAGAATGGAAAACTTAGAGATGACTATTAAATCAAGAATAACAATCTTTAGCATAGGAAGTTACTGCAGTATGCAGTAAAATTAAGCTTTTATTCAGTGTGATATCACTTTAAACAAATATCTACAGCAACAGTAAACTGTGTAGTTGATTAAGAGCTAAACTCTTATAAATCTAGCACATATTTATAATAGTGATCGAAAACCACAGTTAGGTATTTTATTATAAGAGTAAATCATTGCATGTGTTTGTGTTTGAGTTAACAACAGTATTATCTTGGTTTTTTTTTTTTTTGATTTTTTTGTTTTTTGTTTTTGGGCTACACCTGTTTGATGTTCAGGGGTTACTCCTGGCTATGCGCTCAGAAATCGCTCCTGGCTTGGGGGGACCATATGGGATGCCGGGGGCTCGAACTGTGGTCTGTCCCATGCTAGGCAAACACCTTACCTCTAGCGCCACCTTCCCAGCCCCTATTATCTTGTAAAGTAGTAGCACTAAATGTCCAGTTTCATCTCTCAGAGAAATATATATTATATTGAGGCTTTATTAATTTATTTCTTCATAATTTTATGGTATGTATATGGAACCCATGTATCAAATATATTTTATTAGTGCATATGCATATATAATGTGTGAAGCACAATGTGAATGACAGGCAAAAGTTCATTTCTTTCTGCTATTTAGTGTGTAAACTATAAGTTAGAGATACAGAACCCAAAACTTAGACAGAGGAATCACAATAATATGTGAAATAGCATAGCTATTCTCCAACAATATGGTGATTTAGAAGAGAACTAAATTAGTTTTGCTGAGATAAATTTACATGTTTTTAGAAACACTATTGATGGAAATTCCACACTGAAAAAAATGCTGATCTAAAGAAGATTTATATTATACTCCTAGAAAAGAAAATGGTGTATGCCCTGTACACTAAATTAGTAGAATAAAAACTAAGAGAGGGAATTTGGTTCAGCCTGACTTAAACTGAAATTGAGTGAGAGGGAAGACATGGATATGAGGGACATAGACATAGAGAGAAGACATTAAAGAAGAGATATGTAGGTATTTTATCAGCAAATCTTAAATTGTGGGGAAATCATTTGTCTATGAAGTTAAATAGCTAAAGTAATTTATATTCTTAACAAATAAGAGGCTACCAAAAATACAAAATTTTTATTTTGTTTAAAATAAAAATTTGTGATAAAGTTGAAATTAATTCTTCGATTAATGTATATACCAGTTATATATGAGAACACAATTATATAGAATATATTTACATATTAAATGATGTGTCAAAATGTTATATATCTCTTTTCTAAATGTGCTTTATTTGCTGAGGGTTTAGTTATATTGGTTAATAGGCTAAAATATATTAAAGTTTATTGTGTGCTTATTGACATTTAAAACAAATTCTTAGTATTAATAGACACTGAAATAAATTTTGTATAAAAGAATTACCCTTGGAAATTCTCTTTAGTATCATTTCACAGTCAATTGCAATGCATGTCCTCGGAGTAGCTACTATAAACTACTATAAAAATTGACTGTCAGAATATCTTAAAAAATAATTTGTGCAGTTTTTAATATATACAAAAATGTATAGCTTTGCTAAATGTTCTTGTGTGATGTCACTGAAGATGTCAGAATCATATTGATTATATTTCATTTTCTTAGCTATTATAAAACTTATTCTCTAAAAAAATCTTTTTGGTGATTTTTCTTTTCTTATTTTCAGGTTTTCAAGTCTTTAGAGTATAGTAGGCTCAAAGTTGTAAAAAAAAAAACAAACAGCCACCTAAATATATTATGTTTCTAAACATAATAAATGTTTGTACATATGTTTCAAAATATATTTTTTAAATTATTCATCTAATGACCTTGATAAAATGATAGATCTTGAAAGAGCCCCCAGAGGAAGCTCAGAGACTGAGGTGACTTGGACATGCTCGAACAGGGTGAGTCCGAGTTCCCACTGTCGACACCATTGTTGAGGCGCCAGGGCACTGTGGCTTGGAGAGTAACTCCCAGTAGGAAGCTCAGAGACTGAGGTTGCTTGAGCACACTCTTGAGAAGAGTGAGTCCAACTCCCCATTGCTGAAGCACCAGAGCGCTGTGACTTGGAGAGTGCCTCCCCATAGGAAGATGAGAGACTGAGGTGACTTGCACATGTTCTAGCAAAATGAGTCCGAGTCTTCACTGTCAATACCAGTGTTGAGACCCAAGAGTCTGCGACTTGGAGAGTTCCTCCCCATAGAAAGATTAGAGACTGAGGTGACTTGGACATGCTCCAGCACAATGGGGCTAGAGTAGCATGGCTCCTCAGCTTTGCTTTGTGGCCACACACTACTTCTAGCAAATGAACTCCACTTTAAAACGTAGAAAAAAAATGCAGCACATGTGACAATGGAGAAAAATTGCAAACCAACATCAGATATTGAAAATGAATATGGCAGCTCTGATAGTTCTAAAACTGTCAACCATCTAATTAGCTTTCCAAAGCTTAGAGTAGAAATACAGAAGATGTTCTTAGAACTCAATAAAAGCATAGATTAAGTCAAACAGACCACAAAGACAGAAATCAGAAAACTTCAGACTGAAATAATATGAATAAAATCTCAGCAGAGGAAATAAATACCTCAATCGAAAGCCTCTCTAACAGAGTACTAGAAGCTGAGGACAGAATCAGTGAGCTGGAAGATGAGATACAAAACAACTCCATAAAGCAGAAGAGATTGGAGAAGAACCTAAAAGCAAATGATCAGACAATGGAAAAAATACTCAAGGAATGTGAGCAGATGAAAATTAAAGTCTTTGATAAATTCAACAGGAACAACGTAAGAATCGTTGGAGTCCCAGAGACCCAGGAAGAAAATCCCCAGGAAGAATATACAGTTAAGGACATCATTACTGAAAAACTCACAGAGCTAAAGATGGCATGCAACCAAATCTTACATGCCCGAAGAGTACCAGCTAAAAGAAGCCCACATAATAGTACCCCAAGACACATCCTGGTCACAATGACAAATCCCGCAGATAGGGCTAAAATACTGAAAGCAGCAAGATCAAAAAGGGATATTACATCAAAGGAGCATCCTTAAGATTTACAGCACACGTGTCACAAGAAACTCTGAAGCCCAGAAGGCAGTGGTGGGATATAGTGACAAAACTCAATGAAATGAATATTTCACTTAGAATACTACATACAGTCAAGCTCACTTTCAGGTTTGAAGGAAATATACGTGGCTTCATAGATAAACAGCAACTCAGAAACTTTACAGACTCAAAACCAGCCTTAAAAGAAAAACTGAATATTTTTCTAAGACAAGAAAGATCAATAGACTCAGCAAACTTCTACACCAAATCTCATGATACTAAATCCCATGACAATTCTCTCTCTCAACGTCAATAGTCTAAATGCACTGGTTAAGAGGCACAGAGTGTCTGTAGATGGATCTAAAACCTGAATCCAACATTTTATTGCCTACAAGAAACACATCTGGGGCCCGGGCAATGGCGCTGGAGGTAAGGTGCCTGCGCTAACCTAAGATGGACCACGGTTCAATCCCCTGGTTCCCCATATGGTCCTCCGTGCCTGCCAAGAGTGACTTCTGAGCGAATAGCCAGGAGTAACCCCTGAGCGTCACCGGGCGTGGCCCAAAAAAAAAAAAAAAAAAGAAACACATCTGAATAGTCAGAACAAATATAGACTCAACATTAATGGCTGGAGCAAAATTATCCAAGCAAACCATTCCCTTAAAAAAGCTGGAGTGACCATATTAATATCAGATGATGCAACTCAATAATAGTGAAGGAATTCAACCTACCCTTTGACCCATGATTGGTCAACCAGGCTAAACCCAATAAGAATATACAAGCTCTAAAAAGAGAAATGGGAGAAAGGGGATTAAGGGACTGGTGTATATATATATATATATATATATATATATATATATATATATATATATATATATATACACCAGTATACATGTATATATGTATACATATACATTTATGATATATGGGGCATCCTCCAGGATAGACCACATGCTGGTCCATAAAACATGTTTCCATAATGGCAAGATAATAGATATTTTACAAACAAGTTACCTTCTCAGATCACAAAGCACTGAAATTAAAAGTGAACCACAAAGGGACACAGAAGAAAAAATTTAACACCTGGAAATTAAATTGCTCACTTACTTAATAACCAGTGGGACAGAAGTGAAATCAAAGAGGAAATAAAAATATTTCTGGAAACAAATGACAATGAAGACACAATTTATCAGAATTTGTGGGACACAACAAAAGCAGTACTAAGAGAAAAAGTATAGCTTTGCAAGCACATATCAGAAAGGAAGAAGGAGCCTATATAACTCAAAACTTAAAAAGAAATAGAGTGAAACTTAATTTTGGATTAGAAATGAAAAGGAGATCATGAAAGATAGAGATTCAAAGAGTAATCAGAGACTAATTTGAAAAACTATGCCATGAAACACAAGAAACTGGAAGAAATGGATAAATTGTTGGACTCTTACAATCTTCTATGGTTAAACCAGTATGATCTAGCATATATAGAACAGCCATCATTCATGAAGAATTTGAAACTGTAATCAAAAGTCTTCCCAAAAACAAAAGTCCAGGCCCAGATGGATTCACTAATGAACTCTTTCAGACCTTTCAAGAGGAATTACAGCCGATTCTTTTCAGGCTGTTTCATTAAATTGAAAAATCAGGAACACTCACAAATAGTTTTTATGAAGCTAACATCACCTTGATACCAAAACCAGACAGAGATGCTACAAGAAAAGAAAACTATAGACCAATATCCCTGATGAACACAGATGTAAAGATCCTCAACAAAATTCTGGCAAACAGGATACAATGCCTCATCAAGGTCATACAACATGACCAATTAGGATTCGTCCCAGGTATGCATGGATGATTTAACATAAGTAAATCAATCATTATAAACCACCATATCTGGGGCCCGGAAGATAGCATGGAGGTAAGGCGTTTGCCTTTCATACAAAAGGTCATCGGTTCAAATCCCGGTGCCCCATATGGTCCCCCATACCTGCCAGGAGCAATTTCTGAGCATGAAGCCAGGAGTAACCCCTGAGCGCTGCCGGGTGTGACCCAAAAACCAAAAAATAAATAAATAAATAAAATAAAAAATATAAGTAAATAAACCACCATATCAACAGAATGAAAAAAAGAAAACCAGATGATCTTATCAATAGATGCAGAGAAAACATTCAACAAGGTCCAACACCCATTATTGATACAAATTTTCATCAAGATGGAAATGAAAAAAACTTTTTCAATGTAGTCAAGGCCATTTACCACAAGCTAATGGCAAATAATTCTCCACAGGGATAAATTAAAAGCCTTTCCCCTAAAATCAGGTACAAGACTGCATTCACTCACCGCTCCTATTCAATACAATACTTCTTGCTATAGCGATTGGGCAAGAAAAAGATATCCAGGGCATCCATATAGGTCAGGAAGAAATCAAGCTCTCACTGTTTACAAATGACATGAGACTATATTTAGAAAAGCCTAAAGATTCTACCAAAAAGGTTCTAGAAACAATAGATTCGTAGAGCAAATTGGTAGAATACAAAACTAACATGCAAGAATCAATGGCCTTCTTATACACCAATAATAACTGAGAGGAAATCTACATTATAAAAACAACCCCCCCAAAAAAAAACAACCCCATTTGCATTAATATCACACAAAATTCAAATACTTTGGAGTCAACTTAACTAAAGAGGTGAAGGACCTATACAAGTAAAACTACAAAACCCTGCTTCAAGAAATCAAAGAGGACACATAAAAGTGGAGAATATACCCTGCTTTTGGACTGGGAGGATTAACATAATTAAAATGGTAATACTCCCCAAAGCATTGTACATATTTAATAAAACACCTTTGAAATCCCATGCAACTTTTCAAAGAAGTGAAACAAACACTCCTAAAATTCAATTGGAACCTTAAACACCGAGAATAACTAAAGCAATCCTTGTGAAAAGGAATATGGGAGCCATCACTTTCCCCAACTTTAAATTGTATTACAAAGCTATAGTCATTAAAATAAAGACAGACCATCTGATCAGTGGAATATACTTGAGTATTCAGAGACTGTCCTTTAGTCATACAATCAATTAATCTTAATAAAGGGTCAATAAATGCAAAATGGAGCAAGGAAAGCCTATTGAAGAAGTGGTGATGGGAAAACTGGTCAGTCACTTGCAAAAAAACAAGCTCAGATCTCCATCTATCACCATGCACAAATGTCAAATTCAAATGGATTAAAGACCTTGACATCATACCTGAAACTCTAAGATAAGGTATATAAAACAACATAGGTATGGCACTCCATGACATTGAGACTAAAGTCATCTTTAAGGAAGAAACAGCACTCTCCAAATAAGTGGAGGCCAACATAAACAGATCAGATTATATTAAGCTGATAAGGGTTTGCACCACAAAGGAAATAGTGCCTAGGATACAAAAGCCACCCACAGAATGGGAAAAACTATTCACCCAATACCCATTAGATAAGGGGTTAATATCAAAGATATACAAGATACTGATAGAACATAACAACAAAAACATCTAACCCCATCAAAAAATTGGAAGAATAAATGAACAATTTCTCAAAGAAGATATACAAATATCAAAATGACACATGAAAAAAAGTTCCACATCACTAATCATCAGGAAGATGCAAATCAAAACTACAATGAGGTATTATCTCATACCACAGAGAAGGCCTATATCACAAAGAACAAGAACAATCGGTGCTGGAGGGGATGTGAAGAGAAAGGAACTCTCATTCACTGGTGGTGGGAATGTCATCTAGTTCAGTATTTAAGAAAAACAATATGGAGATATCTAAAAAACAAACAAACAAACAAAAAAAAAACAAAAAAACTGGAAACTGAGCTCCCCTATGATCCAGCTACAACACACCTAGGGGTAAACCCAAGGAACACAAAAATACAGTTCAAAACTCTCTTCCTCACATCTGTATTCATTGCAGCACTTTTAATAATAGTTAGATTCTGGTAACAACCAAGATACTCTTCAACAAATGAATGGCTAAAGAAACTGTGGTACATATACATAAAGGAATATTATGCAGCCGTCAGGAAAGATGAAGTCATGAAATTTTCCTATACATGTATGTACATGGAATATATTATGCTGAATTAAATAAGTCAGAGGGAGAGAGATAAAACACAATAGCATCACTCATCTAGGGGTTTTAAGAAAAATAAAAGACATTTTTGTAACAATTCTCAGAGACAATAGAGATAAGGGCTGGAAGTTCCAGCTCACTATATGAAGCTCACCACAAAGAGTGTTGAGTGCAGTCAGAGAAATAACTGCACTGACAAATATCTTAAAAATGTGAATGAATGAGGGAAGGATAAATCCTGTCCCAAATACAGGTGGGGCAGGTTAGGGAGGTGGGAGATTTGGGGTACTGGTGATGGGGACATTGCACTGGTGAAGGTGATTGTCTTTATATGACTGAAACCCAAACCCAAATTGTTTGCAATCAAAGAGTTTAAATAAAGATAAAAAAGAATATTGAATGCCAGCATAACTGTATTATGAATATCTGTAAACCACAGTGTCTAAATAAAAGATTTAATTTAAAAAAAGGAAAAAATGCATAGTTTTGGGGGCAGGAACTAATTCAATTAACAAGACATTTGCCTTCCATGCAGCTGACCTCAACTCAATTCTCAATATTTGTATGGTCCCCTAAGCACTACCAGAAATGATCTCAGAATTGATCTGTGAGTATAGGAGGAATCAACTCAGTATTTTCCTGTTATTTTCAATAGCACTATTTCAGTGAAATTCCAATAAAGGTTTCAACAGAGGCAACTCAATTTTGTTAGATCATAAACTACTGAATTATCTATCTCAGAAATGATGTTTATATTGATGTCTATTGTTTAGCATTTTAATGTATGTACATATAGTAAAACATACCTTTTAAATATATTATCACAGAAAAATAATGAAGACAGTGTAAGAGTTTGTTTAATATTAAAAATATTATTGATATAGATATTATGACATTAGTCACTTAAACTGAACTTCTATGATTGAACATTATCTTGGGGTAAGATTATAATCATTCTCAGTTGTTTCACCTCAGTCTCTCTAGCATTCACCCATAGAGATATATAGTTAAAGAGTGTATTTAAAGGCATATTATAATCATTTTACTTGCCATTGTGACAAAATAATATTAATTGCTAGTGAATTAGTTCACTTATGTACCATATGCATGATATGGGATTAAGTGCAGAAATGGAAAAAATAATGTACATAAAAATAGAAAAGGGAAAATCTATACTCTTAAGGGGTAATTAGTGAAAATATAAATAACTCCATTAGAATCTTAGTGACCATTGGAATTTTTCTTTGAATTATAGGTGATCTGAAATGACGGGAAATATTTGAAATAAAAGCAATTTAATGAATACGTTTATTTTGTAGAAAGAAAAATCAGAGTTCCAGGTATCTATACATACTGTAGGTATTTTCATCATGTATAATAAATAAATAATAATAGTTTAATTTTTAAATGTTAATCTTTTTATTATTTTCATTTACTTATTTTTCTTTTATTTATTTATCACTGTTTATAGATTTATGGTTTAGTTATTTGTCCCAAGAACAAAATAATATTGCCTATGGAGAAAGTAATTATCCATCTTATTGTTTCTAGAAAAACTAGCAATTTTTAATCTATCAACAGAGAATATTTTGTAAATGTTGACCGAAACTATTATATACATGTAGCTACATATAAAGGAAGATATAAGTGGAAAACAAGAAAAAGGTATGGAGATTTCTGAAGTGACTTTATCTGTGTCAAAATATAAGGGTCCAGCTCATACACATAAAAGCACAATACTTGTGATAGTATTATAATCTCTTCAATCTTTTTATTTTTTTAAAAAAATTATTAATAATATTATTATTGCATTATTATTATATTGTTTTTTGAGCCACACCATGTGACACTCAGTGTCTACTCCTGGTTATGCACTCAGAAATAGCTCCTGTTTGAGGGACATGTTGGATACCTGGAATTGAACCCAGGTCTGTCTGGGTCAACCACGTTCAAGTCAAACATCCTAACTCAGGCCCTTCTCTTTAAATCATTACTGCCTCAGTCTTGATCTCTTTTCAGGTATAATTTTGAGACACTTACCAAGTTCTACTTACAAAAATGCTTTTTATTTTATTTGTAAAATTGTATTAATATACTCTCCAGAGGTTCAAGATTGCTATAATCATAATTCTAAATTTCAACTATCAATTTTGTAATCATTTTATGATTTGGGAATTACTTTAGCTCTAATCATTCTTAATATACACACTATACTCTTAATAAGTTTATTTTTAATATCCTATGAAGATTACTCATAGTCATTTTAATAAAGTAACTAATGAATTGAAATTAATTTGGCAGTTTCCTAATTTTATGTATTGTTATCCACATTTCTAAAATGCATTTTGGTAAAACTTTGAATTCACAAAAATAGTTAGTTTTATAAAAACCTATCTCTTGTGTAATAAAAGTTGGTTTGGAGTCTATAGAAAAATATGATTTTCCAATCACAATTGTTCAAACATTTTGAACAAAAAGCAAGCAAATAGAGCTATGAAGAATTCCCTCTGGGACTGTAAAGCAAATGTCCTCTTAAGATCTATGGCAGAGAACAAATCAAGGTATCAGGGTAGTTAGATGAGAGTTGTCAGAGATATCACAGTGTTTAAATAGTCAGGGAAAGAGAGATAACCGCTGACTAAATACTGAATGAAGAGAAAATGGCATCTATATATGTGAATACAATTTTGGTCAAAAACTGAGATTTGTCATTAACTTACATCCAATATAATGTTCAATCACAGGAATACAGATTAAGTGATTCATGGGAGTATAAAGGTATGTTATTTCTTATAGTACATACATTAAGCTGCTAAACAATATGTTATCAATCTTTTGGAGACAGGATTACTTATATAGTTAATTCAGTGAATTATAAATTAGGAACAGTTGAACAGCTGCTTCTGTTAAAACTTTCTGGTGGAAGTATCATCAAAAATATTAGTAAAATGGGGCTGGAGAGATAGCCTGGAGATAAGACGTCTGCCTTCCATGTGGAAGGACAGTGGTTCAAATCCCAGTATCCCATATGGTTTAGAACTGCCTGGAGTCATTCAGGTCTATAAAATTCACCAAAGGGTAGGTTATGATAGAAAATAGTGAGATTTGCAATCATTTGGAAGACTCAATTTTCTTGAGATCTGGTTTAAATAAAGCCCTAAAAAAATCACACCTGCCAGGGATGATTTCTGAGAGTAGAGACAGGAGTAACCCCTAAGCACTGCCGGGTGTGACCCAAAAACCAAAAACCAAAAAAAAAAAAAAATAATAATAATAATAGTAAAATATTGAGATCCTATTGACTATTTCTATTTATTTATTTTTTTGGCCATACCTTGGAGCTCTCAGTGCTTACTCTGCTACTACTCAGAAATCACTCCTGGTGATGATCAGACAAACATTTGAAATGTTAGTATTGAAGTGCAGTAAACAAATGCACCCATGATTATAAAGTTTATCGAGATCATTAGTTAAATAATTTGAAAAAATATATTTTGAAGTATATGTGACTAAAGAGTTTACATTTATAACACTATACGAATCAGATAATATTAATATAATTTAATTGTAACAACAGATTTCTCAATGGGAAATCAATGGGATATTAAAAGCATACGTACTCAGTAATATAGCTTACTACTAAAGGAAAGATATTTTGACAGTGATGAGTAAGGGCCAACTTAATCAAAGTGATATTATACCTTTCTAGGGTTTAGTGATATCGGCTCTCATAATACATTACTAATTTTATTTATGGTGATCTTTCATATGAGGAATGTACTTCCTGTAAATGATGCATTTAAATGTCTATTTAAAAATAGATTGAAATTTCATTTCTTAAACAGAAGGGCACTGAAGTTAACTCTTTAAATAAAATAATTCTCAGATTAACTACATTTCAATTACTTGCATACTTGTAATATAAGCCAGGCCATCAGTTTTTATTAAAATAATTTAATCAAAAGTACTTCTAGTTGCAAAATTGCCTAAAGATACTAACATATACTTACATTTTCTTCATGGATAGATTGAACTTAATGAGTAACAAAGTGAAAGTCATAGTCCCTTCATAGGCAAGAATACAAATACAGAATTTAGGAAAAGATTTACTTTAGTGATTTTGATAAAAATGACAATATTATTCTGTGATTTTTAAAAACAGTTCTTGACTCTCCTTAAAACAAAACATGCAAATATGAGGTAGTGGAATTTTTCATTATTTTTGTCTCTCTGAAAATTAAAATAGCTTATAATTCTATCCAGGCATCAGTAACTTTCAATTCTTGACATTATTTTTCACTTTGAATAAAAATAGTACCAAACATCTCCCTCCCAATTATTTGGCTGATTTTGCAAATTCACAGTCAAGAAAGGAGGATAACTGGACTAATCCCCATGAATTATTCCATCTCTTTAGTTATGTCTAAACTATTTTTATAGCTTGGCCCTAGACCAGAAATCTAACAGCAAGAATACTGACCAACTCATGGTGTATTTAGAACTGCCTGGAGTCATTCAGGTCTATAAAATTCACCAAAGGGTAGATTATGATAGAAAATAGATTTGTGATCATTTGGAAGACTCAATTCTCTTGAGATCTGGTTTAAATAAAGCACTAAAAAGTTTTCCATGCCTTTCAAGTATTATATACATATAAACTCAGTATATGTAAAGAAACATATGTGAATTAATTAATCATTAGCTTATAAAGTAAAAAAATAAAACTCTATTAGATTTTAACAAAATTAAGAAAATATTTTCGATTATTTTTAAATGTTATAGCAGTAAACTCTATCATTCACAGCCAGCAAGGAACTTGCTAACTGTATTTGTGCTTTTATATGAGGTGTTTCTACAGACTTATGTGGCATTAGCAATTAATATTTTATGATTT
This sequence comes from Crocidura indochinensis, assembly GCA_004027635.1. Classification (NCBI taxonomy): domain Eukaryota; kingdom Metazoa; phylum Chordata; class Mammalia; order Eulipotyphla; family Soricidae; genus Crocidura; species Crocidura indochinensis. Next base: position 62,711 of record PVKC010000181.1, on the reverse strand, counting down.
AAAAATAGAAATAAATTGCATTAAAAATAATAATAAAATACTATAAATAGGGGCCCGGGAGATAGCATGGAGGTAAGAAGTTTGCCTTTCATGCAAAAGACATCGGTTCGAATCCCGGTGCCCCATATGGTACCCCGTACCTGCCAGGAGCAATTTCTGAGCATGGAGTCAGGAGTAACCCCTGAGCACAGCCGGGTATGACACACAAAAAAAAACAAACAAACAAAAAAGTAATACTATAAATATATCTAATGGATGAGGAAAACAAAAGAGAATAGTTGAGCTATCCAAAATGATAAGACTCAGATTAATAATACTCAGGAAGTTTAATTCCAAAAATCACGCATTTGTTTACATATTAATATATATTCTCTATTATAATCCCTTTTGTTATATATTAAATAAATTTTGTCTTATGAAAAATAGCATATGTCAAAATACACAGATATTTATTTTATTTACAAATCGTTTTTATTTATTTTTATTTTTATGTTAATTTTAACACCTTGATTACATACATGATTGTGTTTGGGTTTCAGTCATGTAAAGAGCATCACCCATCACCAGTGCAATGTTCCCATCAC